>ML313499.1:0-171485 GCA_005239505.1 Nicotiana paniculata
TATATATATATATATATATATATATATATATCGTGGAATAACAAAGCAAGAGATAAACAATTATGTAGGGGAATACAGGAGCAGACAATGGGGTAACAGGTGAGATAGAGTAGTTAATTAAGCATATAGGAACAGACAAGAAGGCAATTTATCAAAAATATTCTAATAAAACAAATATAACGCTAGAAATGTAATGAATGGCATAGCATCACCCTTCGTGCTTTTACTCTCTTCCTCACAATGCAATGTACGATGTAAAATAACATGATTCATGGCACGACATCACCCTTCGTGCTTTTACTCTCTTCCTCACTATGCAATGTATCATGTATGACAATGTAATCATGGCACGACATCAACCTTCGTGCTTTTAAATAAAAATCATGGCACGACATCAACCTTCGTGCTTTTAAATAAAAATTATGGCACGGCATCACCCTTCGTGCTTTTACTCTCTTCCTCACTATGCAATGTATGATGTAATCAATGTAAATCATGGCACGATATTACCCTTCATGCTTTTATTCTCTTCCTCACCATGCAATGTATGATGTAATCAATGTAAATCATGGCACAACATCACCTTGTGTGCTTTACACTCTTCTTCACCAATGCAAGGTCAATTATCAAAATGGCAAGGAATGCAACATAGTGGGATCACAAATCATGGTCACCCGACAAGGGGAAAATTTTAGTCATTATCACAAGAAATTGCCCGGCAAGCGTCTCAGCTATAACCAAACTTTTCAAGTATATCCTTTACAGTTGGGTCCCCAATAGGGCCATTTCATCACAAGTTCATCAACGAGGATTTTCAACAACAATCAACTTCCAAGTAGAGATAAATTCGTAATACAAAGGATATGGAAGTAAAGATAAGAGTCTCATAAAAAATGGACTCACGGGCATGCTTAACACATAATGCATAGGTACTCGTCACCTCACCAATGTATTGGACATGAAACATTTAGCACATAGCATGCGATACCTATTCCCTCACCAAAGTTAGGCAAGACACTTACCTCAGTCCAAAAATTGCAATCAAGCCTCTAACACCGCCTTTCCTTTTGAATTCAACTCCGGAACAACAATATCTAGACATAATTAACTTAAGTATATCAATAATGACTCAATAACTCGATCCCATATCTTAATTATTCATTTCCTAGCATTCTTCCAAAAATACCAAAATCCGACCCCGAGACCGCTCGGTCCAAACACGAGGCTCGGACCAAAACCCAATCACCCATACCCCCACGAGTTCAAATATAGGTTTTGTTTTGAAATCCGACCCCAAATTGAGGTTGAATTAGCCAAAATCCCATAATCCCTAACTCTACCCAAATCCCCTAATTTTTACTTGTTTTCATGATTCTAGGCCTAGATTCTAGTGTTGATGAAGGAAAATGGAAGAAATTTGAGTCGGAGTCACTTACCCAAGTGGTTATGGAGGAGAACTAGCTTGGAGGTCGTCAATGGGGGTTTGGGGAAGAAGAGAATTTGTGAAATAAGAAAATCCCGAAATACATTCTGTTTTTAAGACTTTAAATACACTGGGCGATTTTTACTTTACGCGATCGTGGAGAGTGCTGGGTGTTAAGCTTATGCGATCGCGAAAAAGGACTGCGATTGCAGAGAACAAGAACGTGAACCCACACGATCGCGAACAAGAGATCACGTTCACGTAGAACAAATTGCTTGCCAGCCCCCAACGCCACAAGAGACTTACGCGATCGCGAAAAAAGGGTTGCGATCGCGTAGAGTTAAACCCTGAGGCTCCACATTTGCACTCAGATCTTTGCAATCGCGCAGAGAAAATTAATCCCCTCCCCAGGCTACACGTCGCGATCGCATGCTACGCGGAGAGGAAACGACTGGACACCAGAAACAGCACAACACACCAGATTTTCTAACTCTTTTGCACCCCGACACCTACCCGGAACTTACCCGAGCCCTCGGGGCTCAAAACCAAATATACACACGCCCTCAAAATCATCCTACAAACTTATTCCAGCATTTAAATCACCAAGATATCATCAAAACGAGGAATTAAACCTCAAAACTCATAGAATTTTCTTAAAACTTTATAAAGCTCAAATATTTCAATTTCGATCCGAAGCACGTCATTTCAAGTCCGTTTTACACCAAATTTCACAGATAACTCACATAACATATATTAAACCTGTTCCGGGCTCCGAAACCATAATACGCGCCCGGTAACACAGATTTCACGTCAAAGTTCATTTTCAAAAGTCCTTATTTTCAGAAAACAATTTTCTTTAAAAATTCATTTCTCGGGCTTGGGTCCTCGGAATTCGATTCCGGGCATACACCCAAGTCCCATATTTTGCTACAGACCCTCCGGGACCGTCAAATCACGTGTCCGCGTCCGTTTACCAAAAATGTTGACCAAAGTCAACTTTATTCCATTAATTACCATAAATTCAACAGTTCAACCCATTTCCACATAAAAGCTTTCCGGCTATGCGCTCGGGATGTGCACGCATATCAAGGTGAGATTAACAGAGGCTTTCGGGGCCTCGGAACACAGTTTTTGCTAAATTACACAAGACGACCTTTTGGGTCATCACACGTCCACATATTCAAATATGCCATTGAACATAAATTAAGGACTTCACACAATTTAACAACATTCACTCACTCTCACAAAGAGTTCATGTGCATCCCGTGGTCATACCATAAGCTTGCCTGTAGTGTACATCTCTACTAATCTAAGCTAGCCAAATCTAGGATCAATTAGGACTTTAAGGTTGTAATGTAGTCTAAGAGATGGGTAGGATACATTTAGGAATATTGACTAACCCTCCTAATCACTTTAATACACTACACTCACAAATCGAGCGCATTTTATTTTCAATCCATTCACTTGTCATACACCATATATAAAATAGCCCTCTTTTAAATTAAGCACCTCTATGGTCTCACTAGCACGAGTTAGAAGGATTAGGAGGTGTGTGTCTTTATACATTATTTCAACTCTTATTTGCTTTTTCTTGCAATGTTTTTCCTCTTTTTTTTCTTCTTTTTTTCACACACTCCATACATTGAAGTTCATAGACTAATGACCTCCTTTCACAATTTTAGTGCACCTTAAGGGACCTTCCATGGTTCCACTCGAAAACCACTCCCCAATCTCTCACTTTACTTCTTTTAGCGACTAAGTGCCTTAAGAGGTAAAGGTTCAACAATCTCGAATTAAGAACAAAGTAGGAGTGTGATTTTTTAATGTGTGTGCCAAAGAAATAGTCTATAGGCTCAAAGGGGCTAGCAACGGGAAAATTTTATTTGTCACTGACAAGAACCTTTATGGTCAAGCAAGAAACGTCTACGTCATATCCTAGACTAGCACAACTTAATGATTTTTCGTTGATTAACATACGGGGCAAGTTCTAGACTAGACAAGATAGCACAGAATATCAATAATCTTTACACACACATGTCACTTGGATCACTCAAGACGGTTTTGTGCGACTCTCAAGTCAACAAGCACAGCAAGTTGAGATAAGTAACAATGCACTAGGTGGCATACAAGTCAACCAATTGAGAAAAAGGCGTCAAAGAGTAGGCTACTTACTTTACTTAGGAATAACAATTCAAAATCAAATATGTGGGAAGATAGAGTTCATGCCATAACTTAACTTGCCAACACCAAACATGTCAACCGGTAACTCAGAGCACCTCAACTTTCTCCCTTATCCTACACCCAAAAAAACAAAATAAAACAAAATACCCGGTTCGAGCTACACCCTTGGAAAAGAACCGGCATCCAAAGAAAAATCAAGGGATACTACCTAACTATCATAAAAAAACAAAAGAAAATCTTTTTGGTATTTTTAATCGGACTTTAATCCTTCAAGAAACTTGTCCAACAGATCCATCGTCAGGAAAAGTCCGAGCTTTTTCTGATTTTTTTAATGTAATCTAGCTAATTAGACTATGTTAGTCTTAAACTAAGATAAAAGAAAAAAAAAACAAAACAATAACACTAAAAACAATTTATACAATTACAATTCAAGGAGTATTCCCCCACCCCACACTTAATCAATGCATAATAGATTCAAAACAAAGTAAGGTGGAAAGAAAGAACTCCCTGCTAGTCGGAGTCTTCCTCTTCAAGATGCCCACCAACTGCGGCTATGGGCTCATCATCATCATCATCATCAGCTAAGGGTACCAAAGCCAGTAGCAATCAAGTCTTGCACTAAAGCCTCAAAATGCCTCTTCGTCACAAAACAACTTTTCTTTTGTTCATTCTTTGCAAGTGGAAAAAGAAATAAATTAACAACTCAAATCTCAAAGTGCCCTCACAAGCAAGAGAGAATCCAACACTCATAAATTTCAATTCAAAAGATAGATGAGATTCCAAATGGAAAGAATTAACTCTGTCTCATAAAGATGTTCAGATGCACACAAGTAGTACCATAGGCTTGCCCTTAGTGTATTTCTCCACTAATATAGACACACTTGGTTCAAAATAAATTCGGGATTAAAGGTTTGTAGAGTAGGCTTTTGGTTAACGTAGGACACAATTTTTGTTAGATTGACTCAATACCCTCCGCACTGTAATTTTTCAACAATCAAAGTACGATTCCTTCAAAAGCCTTTACACCATTTCTTCATTTTTCATTTCATCACCTAGTCTTCCATTTATTCACCATTATCTATTATTCCTTCCTTTTTCTTTTTTCATAGATTCTTTTTTTCTTTTTCCAAAGCCAAGGAAGATTCCACTATACTAATGTTTTTTGGTCTTTTAAACCTTTCACCTTATAAACAACTTCCAGATCACAACTTTTTCCCAAATTTAGGCTTTTAGCTTATCTTCACACTTTCAAAGCACTTAGGGAGGTGGGATACCAAAAGATAAATCAATAAAGAACAGAAGGTTAAAGCCTATAAAATAGTTGCCAAAGAAACGGTCACAGGCTCAAAAAAGGTTGACTAGGGAAAATATGCAAGGGTATGAAATTTAAGGCAAAAGAATGGTCCAAGGAAGTCCTAACGTCATTTTTCAAACTAAGTTAGTCTAGGATTTCTCCTTGAAGCACATTCCGGGCAAGTTTTAGACTTCAAATCATGCGAAATAGCTCACAACAAACCTCACCCCACATGACACATGTGAATTAAAGTGAAATATGTATCCAAAACCCAATTGAATTAAATTAATTAAAAAAAGTCACTCATAGCATAAGTTCACTACTTAGTGAACTTAAGATCATATTGAATCTAAAAGTTATAAAAAGAATCATTACTTCAATCTCTTTTTCTCATGACCCAAAATCCCAACCTGTCGTGATGTCGCCTAATACACTTGCTAGGCAAGCCGACAATCACATAACAACTAAGCATTTGAATAAAACATGTTTTAGTAAGCTCAACAATGGGAAGTCTCATAAAAATATGATAAAAATAACAAAAATTCTTCTATAACCATCCTAAAATCTAGTGTCAATGAGTACACGAGCACTAATGAATAACAAGGTACAAGCAAAATCCTCTAATACTTCGTTTAACAGTTTTACCCTTAAGTGGTATCAACAACATGTGAGGAATCAAATACGAAGTATTGAGACAGAGATATCATATACAGATATAGTATCATAACTTAGAACATGTGTGTAAATAAGGTATATAACTTAGAAATAACAAGAATAGCCCTATTAAGTCTACAATAGTTAGCACATAGCCTAGACATGATTTCTAACCTAATTCACAGTTCAAATAGTCAAACAAAAAGAGGTAATGCATGGATAATATGATATGATAGCAAAACAAGACGGCAATAGCCTAAATGCCTCCCTAAACCATACCACACCGGTGCATGCACACAAGCCCATCACCGAGCGCGTACGTCATCCCTATATCTTTCATATAACGTAGTTCTCAGGGTTAAACACCCTCAAATCAAAGTTTAGATGAGTTAATTACCTCAAAGCGCGGAACTCAATGCTCCGACAAACCCTTGCCACGCGATTCGGTCCCTAAACGACCTGAATATAGTCAAAGCAACTTAATCCCATCAGTATTAGTCATAGGAAACATTTTCAAAAGATAAAGATATGTTCTTTAACCAAAATAAAAAAGTCAACCCTAGGCCCATACTTCGGAACCCAACAAAATTCACAATGCGAACACCCATTCAATAACGAGTCCAACCATACTAAACTCATCCAATTCTATCCATAAATCTATCTCCAAATCCTCGATCTTTATTCTCCAACAACATAGTCTAAAATCCCCAAATTACATCAAACATTCATAACCTAGGTGTAAAAATAAATGGGTAAATAATAATATTTAATAAAAGTGATGAATCTTCACTTAACTCTTCAATGGTAGCCAAAACCCTCTTAAAGATCGCCCCTAGCCGAGCGACAAAAGTCCAAAATGATAAAAATGGCGCAAATCCTCGATTATATCTCTGCCCACTGATTCTGGCACATGCGACTCACTTAACCGCATCTAAGGTCATGCGGGTTAGGCCCAAATCATGCTTCTGCGATTCCTCTATGGCCTCCAACCTTCCACATCTGTGGAATATGAAATCACATCTACGGAGGCACTCATGTGCTAAATCCTCCGCTTCTGCGCAACTTCTTACCCATCATAGAATCCGCTTCTGCGAGCACATAGTCAGACCTTCAACCTCGCTCCTGTGCCCATTTTCCGCTTCTGCAGACTCGCAGATGCGGAGTCCTTTTGCAACTGTGCTCCCAGGCAGCCTCTCGAACTCCTCACAACTACACTAGAACTGAAGCCAACAATCTTTCTTTAATTCCAAACCTCAATCCAATTTCAATCTGAATCACACCCAAGGACCCCCGGATCCCATCCAAACATACCAACATGTCCTAAAACACAATACAAACTTAGTTGAAGCCTCAAATCACATCAAACAACAATAAAATTACGAATCGTACCCCAATTCAAGCCTGATGAAACTAATGAACTTCCAACTTCTAAAACTAATGCTGAATCATATCAAACCGACTTCGATTGACCGAAAATTTTGCGCACAAGTCATAAATGGTAGAACTGACTTATTCCAACTACTAGAACCAGAATTCGAGCCCAGTATCAGTAAAGTCAACTCTCGGTCAAACTTCTCAACCTTCCAAATCTTCAAATTCCTAACTTTTGACAATTTAAGCCAAAATGACCTACAAACCATTAAATCAATATCCAGACGTACTCCTAAGTCCAAAATAACCATAAAAATCTATTAGAACCATCAAAACTCATTCCGAAGTCGTCTACACAAAAGTCAAGCTCCATTAAACTCTTTCAACTTAATCTTCCAACCTTGGGACTAAGTGTCCCAATTCACTTCTAAACATCTCCGAAAACCAAACCAACCACCCCGACAAGTTACATAACAATAAATGAACATAGAAGAAGCGATAAATGGGGAAACAAGGCCACAATAAACAAAATGACTGGTAGGGTCGTTACACTTTTCTTCTTCAAAAATGAAGAATTCATATGTCAAGGTTTAAATCATGATGGTATCAAGCAAGCCACAAATTGTCCATGGGAAAAAATCACAACTCAAACCACTTATGCTCCTAAATTAACTAAAACTACATCTAAACTACATGAATAATTCCCTTTAAGAAAGTTTTTACGCCATCCATCATAGGGGAAAGTCACCCGGCTCAACACAAAAATATTCCTCGGAAAAGAACCGTAGCATAAAGAAAACTCGAGGAGATCTATTAAAAAGGTATATTACTACTAAAGAAATAAAAGTAATATAAACTAAAAATATACTAAAGAAAATAAAATAACAAAAGCGACTAATCCACAACTACATTAATCACAAAACAAACTCAGCAAAGGCACACAATATCCATATAAACTCATAAGCCCGACAAGGGAATAAGTCAAGAATAAATATATAAATAAAGTGTGCCACCCCAACTAAAATCACTATAGTGTCCTCACTGCACAATATCAAAACAAAAGCATAATAGTTAGAGGGCTCCCTGAAATCAACCTGAGTCTAAGCCGAAGGTGGAAGAAAATTTAATCTCCTCTTCATCATCATCATTTGAGTCATTCAAACCACAGAACGACCTCAATTTATCCATCATCTTGTTCAGGAGTTTGCTCTTTTTCTTTTCATGTTTCTGAACTTTCTCTGCCACTTTTCAATCTTTCCTTGTTGGCGGCTCATATGTTTCAGCCTCTTGTTCATGGCCTCCATCTTGCCCATTATTGTTTTTTTCTCTTTGACCACGTCATCTAGGGATGTAAGGAGACCAGTTCCAGTAGATGTGCGAGGACCAGATGGGACTGTAGGTAGGCCACCTATAAGCTGCCTAATGTGCGCATTACCTCCATGTATTTGACTAGAGAGGTGGCGCTTGTTATGAGGTCCAAACTTGAGTGGTCCCATGGGTTCATATGACCCTGGTGCATGTGCAAAGGATCCAACAGAATCAGTGGTGGTCTCATAGAACTTCTCAAATGAAGAGGATGCAACATCAATACTCCTCTTTTTCCTTGTCATTAGACCCTCTTTTCAACAACGGGTGTATCATCAGCTTAACCTCATCTCTTTTATCATCATTTGGGAATTTTAACACCCCAACATCGTAGCATAACAGAGTAATCAACTTCACGGGTAGTCTATCCATGATCGCAGCAATTATCAGTGCCCTCTCTGGTGTCACATCAGCATTATTTGTATAAGGCAAGATCCTCGCATATATAATAGAGAGCCAAGTATTTGCCTCAATAGTGATGTCATGAGAATCAACACCTTTTGTGTAGTGTCAACCAATTCGGGGTCACCCCATCGTGCAATTGGTCCACCAACCATTGGTTTCCTCATTCTTTTTGTCTATCTCTGTAAACCTCATTATCGATATTGGGAAGGCCATAAATTCCATTCATTATCTCAAGGTTGAAGTTTACTTGAGCACCCCACACAGTAGTAGCTAAGGATCCTTGGAAGTCGGCCCTCAAGGCATTTGCCTAAAATTCCAGCACCACTTTGTAGTTGGCATCATTTGGTTAAGGGGCAAAACAAATCCACCTGCTTTCTACTAATATTTTTGTAGAAGACGGGCCTTTTAAATTCAACCTGGTCCATGTTTATGCCTCTTTCCTTCATGATAGTCTTGGACAAGACTTCATCATATTTCCTCCCATAAGCCGCAGATAAAAACCTATCATGATCAAAAGGTTCCTCTAGTTCAGCTTCGGGAAAATGTTCTTGCTTAATTTAAATGTTTTCCAGATCCATTTTATGCCAAAATTCCTAAAAATCAATCTACAATGTTAAAAGCTCATATAGACACTTAAAACAATGTATTAGGAAGTATATAAGCCGAAGAAATGGGGCAAAAAAAGGTTCGGGGGTGAGCTATGCAAAGCTATTTTTTGACACAGTTTTGGGACTAGCAACAATTGCTTTTCACATTTGCGGACTGGCTTCTGTATTCGCGAAGAGCAAACAAATTTTTCTTAGAGATTTCCCTTCGCGTTTGCAGCCAGACCATCGCGTTCGCGAAGGTCTTATTTTATTTTTCTCATAATTTTTCCCTTCGCGTTCGTGGAAGTCATCTTGTTGGCCTAGAAAATTCTTCTCTCAGGCATTTTCTCAAAAAGGTTGTGTGCACCTTTTTATTTATTCATTTTTAGTCTATATTAGCTCACATTGTTACACCCATATTTTCATACGTAAGAGTACGTCGTAAGTCAATTGATGTAAGCTCATAAATAAAATCATCTTTGAAAAGTTTATAAAGTAAGTAATCATGTTAACTTTGAGGTTATAAATATTTTAGATCATGAACTGCAAGAACCAAGAGGGTTGGAAGGATTAGAAGCTAAATAAATTGAAAAGTTTCGCCGAAAGTCGACAAGTTGGGAATGTTATAACATGTACTTTTGGGGTGAGACTAGGATGTGCGAAATGATAAGGAGATTATATTATGATTTATCTTTGTCTTATGATAGTCGTGTGTTATGTTTTGAAGTCAAAAGAGTTCTTGAATAAAAGTTGGCAAAGATCATCACAAGCTGCATTCATGAATGTGCTTTAAATTAGGTTAAATGCAGCTGAGCATTTCTTCAAATGTACTTGGAATTATGAGATGATATACTTACCAAGTTGAATAGCTACGAGTCTAATTTTAAAAGGATTAAACCTTTCATTGGTACAATATTTTATTAGAGAGATATTCACATTTTTGTAAGACTGCGCAGACTGGTAGGTGACAAGTAGGTGCATCACCTACTTTCAAAATGGAGAGGCCTCAATTAAAAGCTCCTATAGTCGGCCAACAGGGGACTTTTAAGGGATTATTAAATCATTTATTTCACTCATATTTTGGACCAAGAAAACCATATTGAATCCCTGCAACTCCTCCTTAAAAATCCCACACAAACCCTAGGTAATTTCAGGTGATACGATTTAATTCTAGTGGCGAAAACCCCAGACAACTTTCTAGTTTCTCTTTCTCCTTCTTGTAGCTGTGTTGGGAGACTAATATTGGATGAATAAGGATTATATTTTGTGGGTTATAATCAGTCCAAGGTAAATTTATTCTTCTCTGTTCATTATCTATGCTTGTACAAGTTGCAACTCAATCGTAAAGACTTGACCTAGCTAGTCTCGAAAGAGTATTATGTTGTTTGTTGTTGCATCGCTGTTGGCTGGTTGTGAAATTTTAAGTTGAATTAATGGCTGGTTTATAGGATAAGAGGATTAATTATGTACTTTTGGTTTTTTTTCTCAATTCGAGACTAAAGACAAGTCGAAACGTGTTTTAGTAAACTGAAAAATCAGTTTTGAGTTGCTGAACTTGTGGGACTATTTTGTGGGCTGTTTCGTGTTACTGTTGGGTTGTCTCTTTTGCTACTGTTTTATGGAGTTTGGAGGAGAAAGGGCGTGGATAAACTCAACATAATGGTAGGGTGGTTCTCTAGTCGTTCCTCGTTACATTTTCAGGTTGTTTGACACTAATAGGGTTGTCGTTTTGTGTATGAACTGATTGAGGTATATGTGCTGTTTTGTGATATTTTGTGATGGATATAAGGTTGGAAAATAGTGTATACATTTTTTTATTGTTTTATGTTTTATTTGGGTGGTCTTATGTCAAATTGGGAGGAAGTAAATATTATAGGGGAGATGCTGCCCGTTTTATTATAAAATAAACTTGTCGTTCATTGTGCGATAGTTATACCTTCCATAACATGATGATAGTATTGTATCGTTTTGTAGAATAAGGTTAAACGAGACCAGTTTAACGTTTTTATTGGACATATTGTGATAAGGTATATTAAGGCTAAACCTTTTCTTCATTTTGGCATGATCTCGTAACTACATGTGTTTGATAAGGGGATATAAAAATAAGTTCATATTACTGAATTTCTTAACATTATCCTAGTATCATAAGTTACAGTATTCTCCCTTATTGTGACTTTTTATTTAGTTAATTGTCTTCTTTCAGGTAAGAGAGTAGAGGGTTTATATATATACACAGTATTACTGTATTTTCACCACCACCGAGCTATAATCAATGGGCATGCCCCTATTGGGCAACCTCTGATCAGATGGTAAGTTATATACCGAGCCTACTATGGTCGAGCGTCTATGAACGAGCCCAAAATGTCCGAGATACACAGCCTAGTATGGCCGAGCGCCTATGAGCGAGCCTACTATGGCAGAACAGTTGCACGTACCGAGCCTTATAGGCCGATCGACTATTTTACTTACTATATTGAGAGAGTTGAGTCAGTATCATCAGATAAACATATCTTCAGATTATCTTTGAATCTCAATTACTTCCACTTATTTTATTATAGTTGAGTTTCAGCTTTCAGTTATTTTTTTGCCTTACGTACTTGGTACATTATTTCGTACTGACGTCCCATTTGCCGGGGACGCTGCATTTCATGCCTGCAGGTTCTGATAGATAGCTGGATACACCTTCCCAGCAGACAAAGTCAAACTTTAGCTTTGTTAGTATGCTCCACTCCCTCGGAGTTACCAACTCTAGACCTTGGAGTCAATTTTATATATACAGGTTTGATCGGTAGGTTGAGGCCCTGTCTCAACCATGATACAACTCAGCTATCTCTAGAGGCTTGTAGATGAGTCAGGTATATTTTATATATCAGTAGATGTTCGTGGAGGCTTTGTCAGCCTACACAATTATGTATATGAGCTTTTGGGTATGTTTACCCCTCAGATGAGAGAGACGTTATTTCCAGACGATTTAGAATACGGCCTCATGGGTCTAAGTTGAGGGTTACCCCTCCAGAGTTTACAGTTACAGAGTGGTACACTTGGGTCGATGATTGTAACGGGTGCTGGCCACGTCTCTTCATATTTGGGGCGTGAAAAACTTGGTATCAGAGTGGTTCTATCCTAGGGAGAAACAAGCCATCTTAGTAGAGCCTTATTTAAATATGTGTTGTGCACCACATTATATAAACAGGAAGCTACCAGGCATTTAAGAGTTTGTTACCCATCTTTCAAATCCAAATCGTGCTATAGAGCTGAGTTATAAGAGTTTGAGCTAAGACTTATGTTTGCTAATGATATAGAGATGCTTTCAATTAGACAAATTACAACTAGCCAGAGGGCTAATACAGTAGCAGGTGAGGGCACTAGTAGAGAGAGATAGTTCTTGACAACGTGTCCCTATTAGACCGTGCATACTAGATGGGGAACTCTAGAATATTACAGTCGGATATGAATACTAGAACGTTCAGTAATATCAGATCCATGTAGTGGAATCCTAGAAGAGATAAATATTTACCTTAGTATGACTCTCGCCCCTATCAAAAAGAAATATTAGGCGACCCTAAGGGCCAGTGAGATGGAGCAAGGCAAGATAAAAGTGAAAGAATGTTTTACTGAAGTTTTCAGAATTAAGTAATAAACATATATGTTAGCAGGGGAATAAGAAGAGAGCAACTGAAGCATTACGAGAAAGATGTGATAAATAAGTGCTAACGGTAAGTCATAGTATGACAAGATGACAGAGTCTATAGTTAAGTGAAGGAAAAGATAAGAGGTGAAAGGCCTTGAAATGGTAAATCATTATGGGGAATTTGATTTTGGGGGTTAAGGAGTAGGAAGAAACGGTTCTTGATCAAAGAAGGAGATTTACTGTCAATTTAAAGTGTTAATGTTTTAAACTTACCTGACGGCCCGCGTTCACGAGGGCAAATCTTCTTCATTGTGAGTGCAAAAATTTTCTTAACAGTAGCAAACGCGAAGCATTGGAAAACTATTTTCTCCTAGCTAAAGAGATACACCGCAAACGCAAAACTTTGCTTCTGCAATTTTCAGCAACAACTGATTTTTGCCTTCCCGGGCACTTCAACCAACATAAATCAACTCCATAAAATCTAAAACTTTGGAGATTGATCCAAAATAATATACTAAGCTAGTCAAAAAGGAAAATTTCTAAAGCGACTTAAAATTTTGGAAATGATAGCTTGCCTCCCACCAAGTTTCGTATTTAACGTCGTGGCACGACACTTACCAACTCCGTCACTTTTCTCTCGATTTGGAGGATATGAATTGGGAACCTTACGTGGATTCAAGCTTGTGACCACACGCGGTGGGGGGTTTTAAGTAGATGAAAAATCTGAACAAGCCAAATGCCATTTGCTTCATTTTGCATTTCTTAGCAAACAAGGAGAGGAATGCCATTTTGCCATCTTTCGCCTTCAAATTTTAAAATGTATGGCCTTTGCCTTTCCTCTTTGAAATACCTCATTGACTCGTGTAGTTCAATTTCTATATCACCATACAACTCCAATGTTGAGAAATGCTTGTGACATTAAGCCCCAAAATTGATGTCTTTCCGGATTTTGACACCTCTTTATCCCCCAAACTAGAGTCAAGTTCAACCATATGCTCAATTATGTAAGTTGACTTAATTCCATATTTTTCTTGACATCACAAACAAAAATGGAGTCGGTTGGAGGATGTTCAATTCTTGATTCCTCAAAATAAAACTCACTTTCTTCCTCGAAGTTGGACATTTCTTGAACTCTTTTTGCACTCTCAAGTGGGTGAGCATTATGAGCTTCAACCAATGGTTCCATTTGTTTTTCCAAGCAGCAGATAGCCTCATCATTTCAGTTTAGTACTTGTTTCAAGTCCTCGAGTGCCGAGTTGCTCTTCTCCGCATTTGCAAGAATGGCCTCCAACATGAGCATTAACCTCTCATTTTGAGAATTAGAGAGTTCTTCTTGATTTTTACCAAGTGCCAAAGGAGGATTTCCGGCTTCAACCTCTAAGGGATGTTCTTGGCTATCATCCACTTCCGAGGCATTTTGGACCTCTAAAGCTTCAAGCATTTCTTCCATTTGTGAGTTCATTTTTTCAAGCGCCAAATCATTTTGGAGACTAATTTCCAAAGCTCCTCCATGGCTTTTTGCTCCTTCAAGTATGAATTCCATCAAGATCTTGAACTCTCCATCTTGACCATGTTTCTTGCACTTTCATATTCCTATAATTGTCATTACAAAAAGTAGAATCATCATAGCGGTGGTTTGGGGAAGGAAAATACAAATAAGCACAATTAACCTAATTACCATTTTTACCACCATACCTATTACATATTCTCCACTTATAGGTTTGACATTGTGCGCATAATTCGCCCCTGGTAGAATTTAAATAATTTTTCCATGAGTGTGTCCTCCACAATAAAGACAAGGGTCATCAAAGTATGAAAAATTACCAGCCGACTAATTTTTGTTATATGATGCCATTTTTCATAAACAAACAAAGACAAGGAAAAATAATTACTAACAAAGATAAGAAAAATTACTACACAAATATTCACAAGTTTGGACCAAAGCATGTACACTTATTTCTCAAACAACCTAAATGCGCCATATTGTCCCCCGCAACGACGCCAATTTTGGTGACGTCCAAATCCATTACTAAAAAAGTAAATGGACACTGTTGCACGAAATATAATATACACAACTATGAATCGGGGTAAACTATCATATAGAACAATACGTAGGAGATTAGGCTTGTAAGAGAATTATCACTTATTATGCTAAGCCAAGCACTAATAACGGGTGTGAGAAAATATTTTTATCTAAATGTAAAAATGTAAACTAACCTAAAAAACCAGTAAAATAATCCATGGCAACAAACATGGAGACACGAGGTATTACACACAAGTAATGATCCGATGTATTTCACGATTTTACAAATATGAGCAAATTTAAGTTAATTAGCCTAGGATAATAGTTCTTCATTAGCTTCTTCCGAATAGATCAAGAGCACCCACATATGGCTTCAAGTAGTTCATTTCTATCCCTAGGTAGAATTTATAATATGAGGGTTAACGCTCATGTTCTTGTTAATTAATCTTTCCCAACCCCAAATTATCTTTTCCAAGATAATTCAAAGTTAATGGGTGAGTCCTAGGATTAGCTTATCCTTTGGAAACATTAAAGAACTAGAATAATTAAAAAATTAATAACTCACTTCAATATTAATAAAAATCGTTCAATACATAAGCACAACAAGATATTTAATACAAACATTAAGTGTGAATATTCCCATAAGCAAAATTCTAATATTGGAATTAATACTACACACTTAATATTCAATACAAAGCAAGGAAATGAAGAAATGAGTATAAATGAGTAAGAAATTCTCAACCAAAACTTTCATATCTTCAAGTCCCAAGTGTGTGTGAGATAAACACTAGCTCCAAGCTTGTCTTTCTTAGTCAAGAAGACCAAAAATTAGCCAAATATCCCCTCTAAATGAGCTAGATTGAGTATTAAATGGTTTGGGACCAAAAAATGTGAATTTTCAGAACTGCCCAGTTTTTTTGCCAATTTCTTCTTCACTTTCGCGATCACTCCTTTGCTTTCACAACTGTTTGACTCTTGAAACTTTGCATTCGCGATATGACCTTCGCATTCGTGAAGGTTTGAATCCTAAAATACCGCATTCGTGGTATTACCTTTGCGTTCGCGAAGAATAGCATCCTGAAGCCTAGCGTTTGTTCACAAATGGTAAATCACTGGGCAAAATTTTTATCTTCAGTTTAGCTCTTTTTGGCTTGTTTTCACTTTGTTTCTTCCCGACCACTTCTAAATCACATAAAACATGTAAAATAGCGGTGAACGACATTAAATACACAATTTTATCAATCAAACATAATCAAAATATAAGATTAAAGAAGAGATAAGTTGGTAAAATACCAACTTATCACAAACTACACTATACAAATACACACACTATACTAAAAAACATCATAAGATATTTTAAGGGTCTTAAAACTCTAAATACTTCACTATCTATCTCTCATTCGTTAGAGACAAAAGGGAAGTCACACCCCTCATTTTTCTTTCTATCATCTCTCTATAATGGAGAGAACACCCCTCAAAACTCTCTCTCTCTCTCTCTCTCGCCGCCGGCCATGGATGCTCCGTCCCTCATCTTCTTCCTTTTGTTGATCATATCTCTCACTATTTTTGACAATAAATGACTGAAGGTTCGTGGAAATAACAAAACCATGCCTGATCTATTAGATTTGGCCGGAAAATGGATAAATCAAGCAACCCCATGAAAGTCGATAACCTATGCTTCAACCCTTCACTATTGTAACCGCTGCGTTCATAAGCGGATGGACACGACTCTCCGGCAGCGAGTTGGAAACTAAGTAGCTAGGTCGTTCGTCCCTGCTACCTTCCTTTTTGGCGACTTTGGATTTTCCCAGAAGTCTCACTTTTCGGCGACTACTTATTTTCTTGAGCGTTTCATGGGTCCGGTTTTCCTCGTCCTTAGCTGGACAAATCGGTAATGTCTGGCCACTTAGGTCATAGTTTACCGAAGATCTTTACCAAAAGATCATTTCCAAAAGGTCATAAAATAAACGTGTATATATCTTCCTTTGTTTCTTCTCTAGGAGTCTTCAAAATTAAAATCTAAAAATGTTTTTCTTCATAACTCCTCCCCAATGAAACTCAAAATAAATAAATATCTTCATTTTCATTCTTTACAAGCCTCTCCTATGGATATTAAAAAAAAGAAAAGAAACAAAAGTCCAAAAAATGCTTTCCTTCTATTTCTAATCTTCTTGAACTACACTTGACCTGATTCTCATTTATACGAGATACGTAGGCAACCTTTGGGTTCGTTCTCATTTTTTTAAAGAAATAAAAATTAAAAAATGGGTCAAGACCCTTTCATCAGGTTCAGTCTAGTCCTTCCGACAATAGAAAGGAAATTCAAAATGAATCATTCCTTTGGGTTTTGTTTCATATTTCAGAAAATCAAAAAATCAATCAAAAGAAAAGGGAATCAAGAACTTGTCATAGGTTCAGTTCCAAATATTTTAAAAGCAAAAAAAAAAAAAAAACAATCGAGAATCCTTCTTGGATTCGATTCTATCTTTCAAAAAGGAAAAGAAAATCAATCAAGGACCCTTCCAAGGTTCAATCTCATATTTTAAAGACTCAAAATAAAATATCTTCCATCGCATGGAGATTTATATTCCTGTCACTCCCATCACGTGGAGATTTATATTCAGCCATTCCCATCGAGTGGAGATCTTCATTTCAGTTATTCCCATTGCGGGGAGATTTATATTCCTGCCACTTCCATTATGTGGAGATTTCAATTCCATTCAAATAATCCCATCACGTGGAGATTAAAATTCTCCTATTTCGCTTCGGAACGGTAACTACAAAGCCCGTCTAACATTTAATGCTTTGATATTGCTTCGTAATGACAGCCACAAAGCCTGTCAAACATTAAAATGCTCCGATATCGCCTCAGAACGGTAATTACAAAGCAAGTTTTACATTCAATTCTCTTTAAAAAAAATCACAAAAATTGATTAAATAAAAAGAAAAAAATAGGAAAAAACAAAAAATTAAAAAAAGTAACCTTTCATCGAGTTTGGTCCTATATCTAAAATCATAAAAGAAAAAAAAAAAAGAAAAAGAAAAAAATCATCATCAACATATTGACTTGGTTGGTATCTACATAGTCGGGAGTATGCACGAGAAAGAATAAGTTTTAAAAGGGGTATAATAGAGAGGATCAGTTTCGTGGTACAATAGATTGATATGGTACCTCTTAATTATGCCTTAACGATGCTTGAAAAATATCGTGCTTGCAGTTAGAGTAAGAACAACGCTGACCTCATCGTTTCATGTGCATTGCGTGGTGAGCCTTAGATTAAAAATTGATTGCATTGCATTGTTGGTCTAGAATTTGGCCCGAGTGATTCTTGAGGCGAAATTATGAGTAACACTTGGCTTAGGAAAGGATCGTAGACCATCTGCCTTTCAAGCCTACCAAATGACATAAACCCCTAGAATTTCCTCCCTTTGAGGCTTAAGCCTTTCCCTTGGACAACCGTATATTAGCCTATACTCTTCTTTGTGCTTAAGAGCACTACCCCTCTCTTGGCCTGACCTCCTCGAGCGCATTGGAAACATGTTATTTTGGACGAAACCTAAGTTAGGGTGGCGAGCACGAAAAGGCAAAGTCCTAGACAACAAAATATGTGACTTCGGGAAAAGAAAAAGGGAACTCCGCAAATTCAAAAGAAGGATCTAGCAAGAAGGAGAAAACTTCCGCAAATTCAAAGGGAATTCCAACAAAAAGGAGAAAACTCCACAAATTCCAAGAGGAGAAACTCTGACAAAAGAAGCAAAAAAACTCCTGCAAAGCAAGAAAATTCTCAAAAGAAAAAAAGAGAAGCTTTAGAAAAGGAAGAAGAATCTCCTATAAGTTCAAAAAAGAAGTCAAAAAAAGAAGAAAGGGACATCGATGCCGAGCAAGATTGTCACGAACCCAAATTCCCACCTTACGATATCGTGATGACACACAGTCTCTAAGACAAGGTGAGCATTACAAACAAGAGAATAAGAAAGAAAGTAACGAATAGAAACATTATATAAACTGATAAGACTCATAAAAACCTCAATACTGAACAACAATACAATATTCTCAAACCCGGTGAGACTGAGCCATAAGCTCTATAAAACTGTACTAAAATCTGTAATACAACACTATCTGAATAGAGAATAAAATAGTAATAAGAAAATGACGGAAGGTGACTCCGAGGCCTATGAGCGTCGGGCATGTAAACGTTGATGTCTCCGAAAATGACTGAATGATCACTAGCGCCCCGCACAAACAGATCTACTTGGATTTGTCCAAAAATGTGCAGAAGCATAATAGGAGTATACCACAACGGTACCCAGTAAGTATCAAGCCTAACCTCGGTAGAGTAGAGACGAGGCCAGGTCAAGACACTTACTAGGATAAAAGAAACTAAATGGAATATAACATAATCTAATAATGAAAAGTGAGGAAGTAATGACAAGTAAGCAGTTCAATAATGTAAGGTAACAACGGAAATTTAAGTAGTAAAGGCAACAAGGAGTGAACTCACGAGGAAACAACAGGTAGACAAATACTAATAATTACAAGTAAAACAATGAAGAAATAATAATATTTGTTCAACCAACAAGCCTTTTTAACATGAGTTATACAACAAGAATCACAATTGAGGCACCACGTCTTATATTCACATTTCACAATTCCAATGACAATCTTTCCTTATATCACCGCGTGAGTCTTGCATTTATTATTAAAAATATTTTTTTAGAAATAGCTACACGTGTTTTAGCCCCCTTATCTCACCGCGTGGATTCAAGTAATTCCCTTACTAGCAACATGTGTATCAAGCCCACCTTTTCTCACCGCATGCGTATCAAACCCTATCCTTATACCACTGCATGTGTATCAATATCACAAGATAATTAAAAATCGCACCACAAGCGCCCATATGCCACAACTTGCCAAAATCAACAATACAAAGGTTACCACAACAAATAGCCTATGGTTCAACCACAATGTGTACAAGAATCTTAAAAATAACAAAATGAATGAGAAATGCTCAAAAAGGAAAGATATCTCAAAAATCAACAACTTTAACGTCAATGTGATAAAAGATTTCACAACTTCTACGTTAATAACCAAACAAGAACATAATTCCCACGAAATAACAACATCAAGTAAAAGAATACAACAATAAAGAGGTAACAAGACAATAAGGGAGGTAACAACTTCAACTCAACCATATAAGAGAATATTTAACAAAAAGAGATAGAACAAGTTCTAAATAAGTCAAATAGAGCATGTAAGAGTCAAGTTAACGATGACAGATATTTTATATGACAATTAAATTAAATGCATGGAAATAGTTTAAACAGCTAAACCGGCCAAATACTACATATAGCTCGTGTACACACTCGTCGCCTCGTGTACTCGCCTTCTACATAATACAAATAGCACAATCAATTCAAATCCTAACGGGTAGTTCCCCAACACAAAGTTAGGCAAGATACTTACCTCAACTAGGGCAACTCAACCCTCAAAAATAGCTTTTCCCCTAAAATTTGCCTCCACACGGCTCAAATCTAACCAAAATTGACTTGATAACATCAAACAATGCAAGAGAAATCAATTATAATAGATAAAGCTATGATCTTTACACACTTCCCAAAATCAACAAAAGTCAACCCCGAAACCGTCTGGTCAAAACCCGGGTCCAAGGACAGATTTTGACTATAAATGACGCCACGATCCCACATATGTGTTTTGTTTTCAAATCCGAGTTCAAATCGACTCTCAAAACTCACATCTTCTTTTTTCAAAACGTTGACAAAAATCCCCAAATTTTCTTCTTTGATTCTTATAAATTTGATGTTAAATCTAAGATATAATCATGAAATATAATTGTAAATTGATTAGTATCACTTACCCAATGTTTATAGATGAAAATCCCCTCTCCAAATTGCATCCTACCGAGTCTAGGGTTCCAAAATGAGCGAAAATGATATGAAACCCCGACCCCAGCCCATATATTCAGTTGCAGGTATCGCAATTGCGACTACTGATCAACCAAGGAGATGTCGCAATTGTGACGCAAAATTTACAACTGCGAAGTCTGTCCTCCTTGCAAATGCGAGACAATATATCGCAAATGCGAGCTTACCTACCCAAAATTCTTAATTGCGAACCAGGCATCGCAATTGAGATACTTGAGGCCCCCGATTATGTTCCCAATTGCGATGTTGGTGCTCACAATTGTGACAACTATAGCACTAGCACACTAGCAACCTATTTTTGGGTCAAACCATTTCGTAACTTATCCAAGCCCTCGGGGCTCCAAACCAAACATCCACACAAGTCTAATAATATTATACGAACTCACCCGCGTTATCAAAATACAAAAATAACATCTAGATCTACGAATCAGACATCAAAATGCATAAATAAAGAAGTTCAAGAACCTCTAAAATTGCAACCAAGCATCCGAATCCTGTCAAATCAACTCCAAATGACCCCAAATTTTGCAAACTAGTTCTAAATAGCATAACAGACCTATTCAAGTCCCAAAACCAAAGTCCAAACCCGATATCCAAAAGTCAACCTACAGTTAAACTTGGGAAATCTTCTAAACCTTAAATTGCTAGCTTTCAGCAAAATAACACAAATCAACCTACAGACCCCCGAATTCAATTCCGAGCAAAGTCCCAAGTCCAAAATCATGATACAAACTTATCACAACAATCAAAACACCGTTTTGTGGTCACTTTCATAAAATTCAAAGTTTGGTCAACATCTCTTACTCAGGTTTCTAAGCCAAGAACAAAAGGGTCCAAATAAACCCAAAATCTTCCCGGAACGAAACTAACCAACCCGAAATGTGATAAAACCACAAATGGACACGTGTAAAGCACCAAAATGGGAAACGAGGCGCAAATACACAAAATAATAAGTCGGGTTGTTACATTATCCCCCCTCTTAAAAAAAACGTTCGTCCTCAAACGTGCATAAAGACATACCTGAATTGACAAAAAGGTGAGGATAGCAACTCTGCATGTTGTGCTTGGTCTACCAGGTAGCCTCCTCTCAAGCACCTCAAAAGGGGAAATATGCCGAGGTCTCAACTTGCCCTTCTTCCCGAACCTCATAACACCCTTCACAGGCGAAACTCTGAGCAGTACCTTCTCTCCCACCATGTAGGAAAACATAAAGAACCTTCTGATCGGCGTAACTCTTCTATATAGACTAAGCCGTGCGAAGCCAATCCTGAATCCACTTATCATTTTCCAAATCATCCCTAACCAAGTCAGCACCCAATAGCCTAGCCTCGCCCCGCTCAAACCAACCAATTGGTGATCGACACTGCCTCCCATACAAGGCCTCATACGAAGACATCTAAATACTCTATTAGTAGTCGTTGTTGTAGGACAACTCTGCAAGCAGTAGAAATTGATCTCAAGAACCCCCGAAATCCATGACATAAGAGCGTAGCATGTCCTCCAATATTTGAATGGTGCGCTCAAACTGTCCGTCCGGCTGAGGGTGGAAAGATGTACTCAACTCAACCTGTGTGCCTAACTCATGCTGCACTGCTCTCCAAATCTCCGATGTGAATTGCATGCCTCAGAAATAATGGACACCGGCACACCATGAAGGAAAACAATCTTATGAGTGTAGATCAACCACTCTAAAGAATAGGTAGTCCCAACTGAAATGAATGCAAAGACTTAGACCCTGGTCCATGATCACCCAAATAGCATCAAACTTCTTCAATGTTTGTGGGATCCCAACTACGAAGTCCATGGTGATACGCCCTCATTTCTACTCAGTAATCTCAATCCTCTAAAGCAAATCGTCCGTCTTTTGATGGTCGTACTTCACCTATTAAAAATTCAAGCACTGAGCTACAAACCCCAATATATCTTTCTTCATTCTTCTTCACCTATAGTGCTGCCTCAAGTCCTGATACATCTTCACGGAAACCGATGAATGGAATATTTCAAACTGTGGGAATCCTCAAGAATCAACACATGTAGCCCATCCACATTGGGCACACTAACCCGTTCCTACATCCGAAACACCCCATCATCCCCGAGAGAAACCTCCTTAGCATCACCGTGTCCTTAAGGACAAGAAAATGGGGGTCGGCGTACTGACACTCTCTGATGCGATCATATAAAGAAGACTGAGAAACCACACAAGCTAAAACCCGACTAGGCTCTGAAACATCTAACCTCATGAACTAATTGGTCAAGGCATGAACATCTAATGCAAGTAGTATCTCACTAACAGGAATATATGCAAGTCTAGCCATGCTCAACGCCTTTCTACTCAAGGCATCGACCATCATATTGGCCTTCCTAGGATGATACAAAATAGTAATATCATAGTCTTTTAGCAGCTCCAACCATCTTCGATGCCTTAGTTTTAGATCCTTTTGCTTGAACAAGTGCTAAAGACTCATAAATACCTCATAAGACATGCCGTAGAGATAATACCTCCAAATCTTCTAGGCATGAATGATGGTTGCCAAATCTAAATCATGAATGGGTTAGTCCTTCTCGTGAGGCTTCAATGGGCATGAAGTATAAGCAATCGCTCTACCCTCTTGCATCAAGACACGCCCAATACCAATCTAAGAAGCATCACAATGCATTATATAACAACCCGATGCCCAGGCAAAACAAGAACTAGAGCTGTGGTCAAAGCAGTTTTGAGCTTCTGAAACCTCTCCTCACACTCATCCGACCACCTGAATGAAGCAACCTTCTAGGTCAACCTAGTCAAATGTGATGCAATGGACGAGAAACATCCACGAAGCGATGATAATATCCAGCTAAGCCGAGAAAATTCTGAATCCTAATAGCTAAAGACGGTCTGGGTCAACTCTGAACCGCCTCAATATTCTTCGGGTCTACCTTGATCCCCTCAGTGGACACCAAGTTCCATAAGAATGCCACCGAACTGAGCTAAAACCCACACTTGGAGAACTTGGATTAATGCTTCTCCTCCCTCAACCTCTGTAGTAAAATCCTCAAATGTTGTGCATGCTCCTCCTAGATACGTGAGTATACCATGATATCATTAATGAATACTAGGACAAACGAATCAAGATAGGGCTGGAATACGCTTTTCATCAGATGCATGAAGGCTGCTAGGGAATTAGTCAGCCCAAAAGACATCACAAGGAACTCAGAGTGACGATAATGGGTCCTGAATGCCGCCTTCAGAATAGCCGAGTCCCGAATTTTCAACTGGTGGTACCTAGACCTTAAATCAATATTAGAGAACATTCTAGCTCCCTGAAAGTAGTCAAATGAGGTATCAATGCACGACAAGGATACTTGTTCTTAATTGTAACTTTGTTGAAATGTCTATAGTAAATGCACATCTGCATAGTACCATCCTCCTTCTTCACAAATAGACCTGGTGCACCCCAAGGCGGCACACTAGGCCTAATTAACCCCTTATCAAGAAGCTCCTAAAGCTACTATTTCAATTTCTCCAACTCTGTTGGTGCCATAAGATATAGAAGAATAGAACCGGATGAGTACCCGACACCAAGTCAATACCAAAATCGATATCCCTGTTGGGCGACCTACCCAATAGGTTTGTAGGAAACACATCCAGAAAGTCTCACACTATCGTAACAAAATTAATGGCATGAGTATCAACTCTAACATCCCGCACAAATGCCAAATATGACAAACACCCCTTCCCAACCATCTGTTGGGCCTTCAGATATGAAATCACTCTACGACGAACATAGTTCGAAGAACCCCTACACTCGATCTTAGGTAACCCTAGCATCGCTAACGTCAGGTTCTTTGTGTGATAATCCAAAATAACATGACACAGGGATAACCAATCCATTCCAGAATCACGCCAAAATCAACCATGCTAAGAAATAAATGATCAAATCTAGTCCCTAATACCTCAATGGTGGCAACACACGACCAATACACACGGTCCACAACAATAGAATTGCCCACCCGTGATATGATCAAATTACACATAAATAAATGGCGTAAGGCGATCGATTTCAAATATAATAACCAAAGTAGTTTGGGGTCGAATCCCACAGGGAATAGGTGTGAAAAAGTTACTTGAGTAGTGTGAAACTTGACTTAAGTCGTAATCCTACTCCGTTAGCTTAAAAAGAGAGTGTTGTAATTATGATTGTGAAAATGTAATTAATTTAATTAAGGAAACCAAGGCTATGTCCCAGCAATGGAATGTAGTGCTATCGGTGTTAGTATGATATATATCTAATGGAAGGTCCTTTGATATGCAATTGGTTCCTAAATGACTACCCAATATTTTACAATATTTAGGTAGTATTTTCCCTTTATGATTTTTTGAATATAAAAGAGTTATAAGTAAGAACAACCAATATATGCCAAATAGAACCCTCTATTCCTAAGCGGTTCTATTAAATAATGTTTAAAGCCTTGAGTTTTTGCTATTCAATTCTTCCAAACCCTAACCCACTTTTCCAAGTAGAGTAAAATGGCTTTAGTCAATGTTTGCGACCATCTACAATAAATTAATCATAAGAAATGAATAGATACCAACCAACTATTATATATATATTCAATGGTAAACACCTATTAACATTACATCCATTTGGGGCCACAACCTTAGAATTTAAAACTAGCTACTCATACTAGAATCGAAGAACAAAGTAATAAATAAAGTCATAAAGCTCACAAAGATGACAAGATTCTCTCTTCAAAAGCTTACAAAATAATGGTGTATTCACTTCTCTAAGTGTAGCCTCATTTTCAGACACGATGTCCCACAAAAACCCTAGTTATTCTATTATAATGGGCTAAAAGTCGGGGTAAAAAAGTGACAAAAATAATCCTGAAGATCAAGTCTGCGACTGCATAATGGGTCGCACAACATTTTCGCAGCCGGCATATCTTCAATTCCTTCGTAGAGTTGATTGCCCAGTTCTCCAATTTTCCATCGCACTTCTGTTATGCAGTCCGCACATTGATTTCGCGGCCGTATTTGGTACTACAAAGTCATTTTCACAGAAACTCTTTTTGCATTTGTGCGGTCATTATGCAATCCGCGCAAGGTTTATGAGAACGCACAATGGACCGTAAAATCTACTCTCAGGACTGGGATGATGTGCTTCACTCTGTGGTTGTTCTGTGGCCCGCACATCACTTTTGCGGTTGCAAACCTATTTCATTTGTGCCATTCTATAGGTTTTTGTCATCTTTTTCATGTTCTTGGTTCTTCAAGTCTGGTTTTATTCAAAACACCAAAAATACATAAGAAATGACTTAAAATTCTTTAAAAGACGAGCTAAAGTCTATGTAATTAGCATCAAAAGTGCCACAATGCTACGACACATCACAGGGCAGGGCACCGACCTTAGGTAGGGGACGAGGAAGTCCCGGAGTCGCACCAGTTATTCCACCAGCGGATCCAGTAAAATATCCCATTATTGAGGATCAAGGCAAGGTTCCTGCAGCAGTTCCATCCCCGGTAGATTTCATGTTAGCACCGAGCTTCCAGGAGGTCATGGGCCATATGCTACGGTTCATGGACACTATGACTCGGGCTGGTTTATTTTCAGCTGACCTAGCCACATCTCAGGCGGAAGGGGGACCGCAGACCCCTAATACTCAGGATCCCGGGCATGCAGATGCTGTATATCAAACCCTAGGCACACTACCCGTGGGCGAAGCCCAGCTAATGGCAACAGCCATACCTGAGCCCAGACCAGTTGTGGCCGGTGAGCCGCATGAACTATTTGACAAATGGACTAGGCTTCACCCTCTTATATTCGGGGGTGAGCGACATGAGGATCCCCAGGAATTCATTGACTGGTGTAGGGACATACTGCACAACATGGGTATATTAGAGTCCCACGGGGTGGATTTCACTACTTTTCGGCTAGAGGGTATGGTCCGTAGGTGGTGGAAGTCGTATCTTCTTGGTAGACCAGCATGTTCTCCTCCCATTACTTGGGATCAGTTTAGATACCTTTCTTGGATAGGTATATACCACCATCTTAGAGGGAAGAGTATCGGTTTCAGTTCTAGCAGCTCCAACAGGGTCAGATGTCAGTGACCGACTATGAGATGAGATTCTCCGAGTTGTCTTGCCATGCACTTAGATACTTCTTACTGATATAGAGAGAGTTCGGAGGTTTATTGCATAGTTTCACACTGGTACCCAGGCCACATGGATCGAGAGGTTGTGATAGGGACTTCTTACAAGCTGGTTGTGGAGATAGCTCGGAGGATCGAGGGTGTCCGTCAGCGGAGCCGAGAGCAGATGCCAAGGGACAAGCGATTCTGTAACTCCGAAGGGTTCAATGGTGCCTCGTGTGGGTGCAAAGGTCAGTTTGGGAGTGGTCAGCCGAGTAGGCCCACATATCCAACACTGCCGCCTCTTCGGGGTGCTCCGGTTTGGCCTTATTTTAGTACCATTCCAGAGAGTTCCTATTGCCCACCAACTATTCATTTTTCCTCCAGTGGGTATTCAGTCCATCAGGGTTAGAGTTCAAGTCAGCAGTCTACCGTAGCGAGAGGTTATTTCGAGTGTGGGGATCTCAGTCATGTGCAGAGGTTCTGCCCCAGGCTTCGTGGCAAGGCACCAAGCAGGGTCAGTAGCCTATTATTACAGCATCACCAGCCGCACCAGCTGTCCGACCTCTCAAAGGTGGAGGTAGGTAGGTAGGGGCCGTCCTAGAGGTGGAGGCCAAGAAGGTGTAGGCTAGTCAGGTGGCGCTCTAGCTAAATTCTATGCTTTCTCGGCCAGACCAGATGCAGTGGCCTCAGATACCGTGATCATAGATATTCTTTCCGTCTGTGGTAGGGATGCTTCAAGGTTATTTGATCCAGGGTCTACCTATTCATATGTGTCATCTCTGTTTTCTCATTTCCTGGATGTTCCTCGTGAGTCCTTGGGTACTCTTGTTTATGTGTCCACTCTGGTGGACAATTCTGTTGTTATGGATCAGGTCTATCGGTCCTGCACTGTTATATTTTGTGGTTATGAGACTAGAACAAATCTTCTGCTGCTTGATATGACCAACTTTAAGGTCATCCTAGGCATGAACTGGCTATCTCCATATCACGCCATCCTTGATTGCCATGCCAAGATTGTAACATTGGCGATGTTAGAGTTGCCTAGATTGGAGTAGAAGGGTTCGTCTGTAACACACCTAGTCAGATTATCTCTTTTATGAAGGCTCGACACATGGTCGAGAAGGGTTATTTGGCTTATCTAGCTTATGTTTGGGATACTACCGCAGAGCTTCTGACGATCCATTCAGTGCCCGTAGTTTGGGAGTTCTTCGATGTGTTTCATTCTGATCTTCAAAGCATGCCACCAGATCGTGATATCGATTTCTGCATTGATTTGGCTCTAGGTACCCAGCCTATATCTATCCCAATGTCCGTAAGTCTCCGAAAGAGTTGAAAGAGTCGAAAGAACAACTTGAGTAATTGCGAGCAAAGGGGTTCGTCAGGCCTAGTGTATCGCCTTGGGGTGCACCAATTTTATTTGTGAAGGAAAAAGATGGGACCATGCGGATGTGCATTGATTAAAGCTAGTTGAAAAAATTTACCATTAAGAACAAGTACCTGTTGCCACACATTCATGATTTGTTTGACCAGTTTCAGGGTGCCAGGGTTTTCTCTAAGATCGATTTGTCGGGGTACCATCAGTTGAAGATTCGGGATTCGGATGTTCCGAAGATTGCTTTCCGGACTAGGTATGGCTATTATGAGTTTCTAGTGATGTCGTTAGGTCTAAGTAATGCCCTGACGACGTTTATAGATTTGATAAACATGGTGTTCATAGTGTATATGTCTTTGTTTGTCATTGTCTTCGTTGATGACATCTTGATCTACTCATGTACCAGGGAGGAGCACAAGCAACATCTGAGAGTGGTGCTTCAGACCCTGCGAGAATAGAAACTATATGCTAAGTTCTCCAAGTGTGATTTTTGGCTAGATTCTGTAGCATTCTTGGGGAATATTGTATCAGGCAGGGGTATTAAGGTGGATCCCAAAAAGATTGAGGCAGATCAGAGTTAGCCTCGTCTTACTACAACGAGAGAGATCAGGAGCTTCTTGGGGTTAGCAAGTGATTATTGCCAGTTTTTGGGGGGCTTCTCATCTATTGCAGCACCTTTGACTAGATTGACCCAAAAGGGTGCTCCATTTCGTTGATCCGATGATTGGGAGGCGAGCTTTCAGAAGCTCAATACCACTTTGACTACTCACCAGTTCTAGTGTTGCCTTCCGGTTCGAGGATGTATACTAAGATTCCTCAATAGGAGGTGGCTTGAGTTACTGAAGGATTATGATATTACCATTCTTTATCATCTGGGTAAGGCGAATGTAGTTGCGGATGCCTTGAGCAGAAAGGCGGAGAGTATGGGTTTCATGGCATTCATTTCAGCTGAGGAGAGGTCATTAGCTTTGGACATTCAGTCCTTGGCAACAGACTTGTGAGATTGGACATTTCAGAGCCCTGTCGAGTTCTTGCATGCATCATTTCCCACACTTCACTATTTGAGCATATCAAAGTTTGATATTTCGCACTTGTTGGTTATCAGAGAGACGGTACTACAGGGTGGTGCCAAGGAGGTTACTATCAGCGAGGATGGTGTTTTGTGACTCCACGGTCGCCTATGTGTTGCTAATGTTGATGGATTGAGAGAGAATATTCTAAAGGAGGCACATAGTTGTCGTTATTCTATTCATCTAGGTGCTACGAAGATGTATCGCGACCTAAGGCAGCATTATTGGTGGCGGCGGATGAAGAGGGATATAGTTGAGTATGTTGCCAGGTGTCTAACTTGCCAGTAGGTTAGGTATACTCTAACAGATGACTATACCTGAGTGGAAGTGGGAGCGCATTACTATAGACTTCATAGTTGGGTTGCTGCGGAGCTTACGGATGTTTGATGCAGTTTGGGTTATTGTCGACACTTTGACCAAGTCGGCACACTTCATTCCGGTTGTGACCACGTATACTGCAAAGAGGTTGGCCTAGATTTATATTCAGGAGATAGTTCGGTTGCATGGTGTGCTTGTTTCCATCATATTCTAACAGAGGCCCTCAGTTCACTTTGCATTTCTGGAGGGAAGTACAGAGTGAGTTGGGGACCCTGGTAGAGCTAAGCACAACCTTTCATCCACCGACTGACGGGCAGTCAGAGTGAACAGTTCAAATCTTTGAGGACATGCTCAGAGTGTTTGTGATTGACTTTGGAGGTAAGTGGGATCAATTTTTGCCTTTGACCAGCATCGAGATAGCTCCATTTGCTTATTTATATGGTCGGCGATGTCGTTCTTCCATAGGATAGTCTAAGCCTGGCGAGGCTAAATTATGCGGATTAGAAGGCGCGTGATTTATCATTTATGGTGGGCGAGAAGGTTCTCTTGAAAGTCTCGCCAATGAAGGGGATCATGAGATTTGGGAATAAGGGCAAGTTGAGCACAAGGTTTATAGGACCATTTGAGGTGTTGAGAAAAGTTGGGGAGGTTGCTTAAGAGATGGATTTTCCTCCCAGTCTATCAGGAGTTCATCTGGTTATCCATGTGTCTAAGCTCCAGAGGTATCATGCCGACAGGTCACATGTGTTATACTCCAGCATGATTTAGTTAGGTGAGAGCCTGGGTTATCAGGAGGATCCAGTTTCCATTGTTGATAGGCAAGTTCGCCAGCTGAGGTCCAAGAGGATTTTTATGGTAAAGGTTCAGTGGAGGGGCCAACTAGTTGAGGAGGCGACTTGGGAGTCCGAGGAGGACACGTAGAGAAGATATCCACATTTATTCAACACTCCAAGTATGATTCTAGACCCGCTTGAGAACGAACGTCTGTTTAAGAGCTGGAGAATGTAATGACCAGATTGATCGTTTTGCTTTCTAGAACCCTGTTCTTCTAAATAAGACTTCCCTTATGTTCTTTTACTGTTTTATGACTTGCGGGGATGGTTAGTTAAGGATTTGGAAGAGTTCGGGTTGAAATTAGAACACTTGGTCCCTTAAGGTTGGCTAAAAAGGTTAAGTTTGAATTTGGTCAGTGTTTTGTGTAAAGGAACTCAGAATCAGGATTTGATGGTTCCCACAGGTTCGTATGATGATTTCGGACTTGGACGTATGTTCGGGTAGGGTTTTGGATGACCCAGGAGCATTTCGGCACCTAATAGTGGAGTTGGATCTTTGAAGGTTTAAAGCTCTTCGAATTTGGTTTGAAGTAGGATTTGTTGTTATCAAGGTTAAATTGGGATTCCTAGACTGGGAGTCCATATGGTTACTTAAGGCTTTCCCGTAAAATTTGGTGTCATTCCGAGTAGTCTAAGTATGATCTGGCGCGTTCGGAGCGATTTGGAAACTTGAAGCTCATATAGTGATTCAATTCGGTTTTAGGGTGTGATTCTTAGTTTTGTTGTTGATTTATGCGTTGAGAGTTCAAGCAGGTCGATATTCTAATTGTAGACTTATTGGTGCATTTTGAAGGGGTCCCGAGTGGCTCAGGTGCGTTTCGGACTGCCCGGACCAATGTTGGAAAAACCAAACATTCTAGTTTCGATTTCCTTCTTCGTGAACGCAGAAGGACTCATGTGTTTGCGATGAAGGAATTGGAGCTGGGGGATTTTGTGCTACGTGTTCGTGATAGCCAGCCTGCGTTCACGAAGGTCTGGAACCGGTGACCTTTGCATTAGTGTGAGGTGACTCACATTCGCGTAAAGAAGCCTGGGCGGGGCTTTGGGCTGCTGTTATCGTTCGCGTTCGCTAATAAGCCCTGGCGTTCGTGAAGGGTAGGCCAAGCCAGCCTCTGTGTTTGCGAGGCCCTTGTCATTCGCGATGAGACATTTCTGGGGGTCTGAGCCGTTTGCCTTCGCAAAAGAGATGCCTTTTCTGTGTTCGCGAATATGAGGGCAGCTGGGCAGTGTGTTTTAAAAATCGGGACTTAGCCTTTTTTGGGTTCATTTATTGCACTCTTGGGAGATTTTGGAGCTTCAAAAGGGGGGATTTCAACCTAGCTATTGAAGGTAGGTAATTTCTACCTAATGTGAATTTAATACGTAGATTATGGGTAGATTTTAACATGTAAATTTGTGGAAATCATGGGTTTAGATGAAAAACCTAGGTTTTAATAAAAATGGGATTTAACTGCGAAAATAGTTATGGACTTTAGTGAAAATCACAAATTTGAGTTCATGAGGTTATGGGTAACAACTTTCCTAAAAAAATTCCGGAATACGAGCACGTGGGTCCAGGGGTGAATTTTAGGATTTCTTCAATTAGGGTTGGGTAATCACTTTAATAGTTAGGATATGAACTTTTGTACATGTATTGATTATTTTATATAACATTTGACTAGTTTCAAGTCATTTGGCACCGAGTTGAGGGTTTAAAGCACATTTGTGGACCGAAAAGTAAACTTTGGGACGAGGTAAGTCTCTTTTCTAACCTTGTAAGAGGAAATTAACCCCATAGGTCAATTGAATTAATATGTGCTTCTATTTGTGAGGGGATACGTACTACGTACGCATGAGGTGATGAGAGTCTGTACGTAGCTACAAATTATGCTTATGTCCGGGTAGTTTTGGACCCAAATCATATTATACTTGCAATGTTTGCACCTTGCTTGTTAATTCGAGTGCTTAAATCATATTTGAACTTTATAAAGGAATTGTAAAAGGTCGAATTTCATTTACTTGAGTTTGGACGGGTTACATGACCGTTAATGAGAATTGGTGTTTCTTTGGAATTTTAGCTTTTTTTTTTAGCAAATCCACTAGGCAGAGTGCCTAGGGCTCGTTTTTATATATATAATAAAACACAAAAAATAAAGTAGCATATTGTCTTAATATAAGGAGTAAGACTATAGGATATGAAAAATACATAGATCCTATTACCAATACTGGGAATGTGAGGCCCAACACTGATATTACAATTTGATCTAGAAATATGATAGCTCGCATAAAACATGTTTACCTTGAAAATGGTAATTACAATTATATTTGATTTTATGGTTCTAAAAATACGTGATCTATTCTAATACCGGTTTTTTAGGCAATAGATGCTAAGTCATAGGTGAGGAAACAAAATAAAAGAGAAAGATAACAAGATTATGCAAACCGAGCAGCGAAGAGACAAGGTCTCGCAGTCGGTCTGAATGTATCTCAAGGTCGAGCTCGTGGGCTCGATAACGGGCAGTTGAGAGAGATTTAATGGTGTCGAAGGCCTCTAGGATAGTCCCTTTATGATAAATAATGAGCAATGAATGTGGAACGATTAATGAACAATGAAATGAAAGACAATAAATTAAAGAGACAATTCTAAAGAAGTTTTGAGTTAGAGGGCAGAGAATGTTCTTAGTCTTGTACATTGAGTATCCTGTGCGTTACAAAGTGACAAGGGCCCCCTTTATGTATGAGGGGGAATCCCAACATAGTACGTGTGTAATTAATGCAAAAAGAGATGACTGGTAAAGCCATTTAATGCCACGGTACGGTCTTGTACTATTTTGTGTATTTTGTCAGCCTTAACCACATGCCTTCTGGAACTTCCCGCTTTCCCATAACACTCTTTGATGTTTACCCTGCCCTGAGGTGTATCGATTCCTCGTAATACTTCCTCGAGGGATGTACCTCGGGGTTGAAATTCTGACTATGCTCCGATATGGCCGAGGTTGAGGCTCAGAATACTAAAAGAGCCTTAAAATCGGCCTTCCCCGGTTTCACCTCATACAGATAGTCCCCGCGTTTATTGGAGTGAAAAGACAAGAAACAATTTGAATTCACCAACCTTTTAACGCCTTTATTATTCCTTTAGTCAAGCCGTTGGCAGTTGATGTGATAGGAGGGATGCTTCATATTCACACAGTTCTTGAAAAAGATTCGAATTTATTATAGCGGTTGGCTTCCCTTTGGCTTTCACCAACGTGCACGGTTGGCACCCTATAAATACTCCTTCTCCTGCCCCTCATTCTTCATCACTTCTTCTAACCTTTCAAAGAGATCCCTCATTGCTTCCTTTCTGCATCCCTTTTCTGATTAGTTCTTTCTTGTTTCCTTCGAAATCTTTTACCAGAAATGACGGAGGCCTCCACAATTGCTCCACGGGACGATAAAGCCTCCTCATCTTCTCATTCTTCAAAGGGTAAGGTAATGGTACCCCCAAATCTCGAGGAGTGCATCCCTGGTTCCTGCGAGACGACCTCCAATTTCAAGGTCGACTAAATTTCATTGAAGCCGGGGCGGTGTGAACCCATATCTCGATACAATAGCCAAATAAAAAACATCGAGGAGGTGAAGGCTGACTGCCGCTGGGGAGGTATGGTGCAAGTGGAGATTCCTTCTCGGGAGGAAGACATAACCTCCTATAAAACTGGCTTCCTCAGTGTATACACCCATCCATTTAACCTAGGCCCGGTAGTTTCGTCTTCACTGTCGATAGACCCTGTGGTTCTCGACTTCTACAAGCGATATCAAGTGACGCTCGACTAGATTGATCAAATATTCTGGCGCATTTTTTACAGGATCAGGCATTTTGCCAATATGGTCGAGGGGATTCCTGTCACCCTCGAGTATCTGATTAGAAAGTACAGTCCCCGCTTTTACCGGGGCGGTATGATAAAACTTCATTGCCGGGCCTCAAAGACTTTCTTTACTTGTATCGAAGAAGACAAGGAAAAAGGATGGATGAGCCACATTTTTTGGGTTAGGACCTCAGATTTGATTTCATTCAAAGGGATGCCGTTCCCTGAGGAATAGAATATGAATCGTAAGTTAATACTTTTAATCTTCCTTCGTGTCAACTTTACCTTGAACTAACTCCCTTTGATGATGCAGCTGTTGCGTGGTATCCCGATGCGGTTAAGGATCTCCCGAGTTGGGTTCGCCGACTTGATTCGATCTGGCCGTATGCTGAGCGCGTATGTCGCTATCTGGCCAGGGGCCGATGGGAAGCTAAAGATCAGGAAGGGGCTCTCTTTCTTGCGATACATGAGTTCCTTTTTAAAGGATATGTCTTCTGAATATACTCTGACCTTTTATGTTCTGTGTTTATGAAGGCCTAGGGGAGGCCTCTTTGATGAGGGAAGCATCACCCGGGGAAGCAGATATCCCAAAACCGAATGAGGATACAAAGAGAAAGAGGGAACCATCGACTGAGTTTCTGGGGCCATCGAAGGCTATAGTGCAAAAGTCCAAGCCCGACTCCGCAGCTTTAAACGAGAAAAATGATTTCCCAACATCGCCCGAGGGAGGTGGAAATGTAACTTCTTCTGCCTCTGTTGATCTGATCACCGAAGAGCTGAGGGATTCCAAATCAGAAGTCGACGATGTCATCCTACTTGGGGCCGAAATGGTTATTGAGGGTAGGTCAAATGATGCCCCTGAGTAACTGTTATTCGAGATATTCCTCAGGATGAAGGACACTCGGCGGATGAGCTGCGGGGGCTCGGGTGCGAGCTGAAGGCCTCGATTGATCTATTTGGGGTCATTGATGTAGGAGATTCTCTGCCGATTTCAATATTTTCTCCAAGGGAGACACATGATGCCCGTAATATAGAATCTTCCAATGCGGAAGTGCCTCTCGGAGAGAAGGACGTAGTTGAGGGGCTCTTCACTATGTCCGAGAAGAATCCCGATCATAATGCCATGTTCATTTTCGAGGAGGCTGAAAAGTTTTGCAAACAGGTAATTTCTTTGTTGATTGTCTCGAGCCTTGATTAGTATTTCATTGACTCTCCTTCCTTCATGCTTTCAGGCGAAAGTGCTTTATAATCGGACCACGGCCAAGTTCCAATCTAAGCTGACCCATTAAGAGGGGGAGCGCATGAGATTTTTATTAGAGGCGGGCGAGCTCAGGGCTCTTCTTGACCAAAAGGATGAAGAGGAGCTGGTCCTCCGAGCCTGTTTAGAAACGGTATCTCAGAAACTGAGTGATCTTGATGAGCATGTAACATAGACTTTTGTACATTTTATTTTTTTTCTCTCCTGCTATCAGTACTTGACTATTATTGGACTGATCTTTGTAGCTTAAGGAGAAAGATGCTCTGATGCGAGAAGGATTCAAAGCCAGGGACGCTGAGATCCTTGGGTTTAAGCAGTGCATGAATGAGATAACTTCCGAGAAAGAGGCCCTCCAAAGGAAGTTAACCTCGCTTGAGGATTGCCTTCGGGATGCGAGGGCTGAAAGTAGAAAATATAAAGACCTTTATGCTGAATCGGTCACCGCCATTGTCTTCCATTAAGGCTGAAGCCGATGTGCTCATAGATTCATATAAGGTTGATGCTGATACTGCAAATGCCCAGGCCAGGAAAGCAGCCAAGGAGGCCGAGCCTAGGCTTTCCCGAGCTCTGGAGCATGCCTGATTAAAGTCTCGCTGATAGGCTGTCGAGGATATACATACAAGGGGCCTCAATTTATCCGTTGAGATAGAGAGGGTGAAGACCCTAGAAAAGGAATCAGAGGCCCTTCTTGCTTTCGAAGATGATTCGAGCAGTGGATCGGAAGATGATAGAGATGGGGGTGAAGTCCCCGAGGGGGAGAGGCCGTTGAAGATATGGGGGTCGAGGTCCAAGCCTTTGGAGGCATAACCACCGAGGGAGTCGTTAAAAGCGCGCCCCAACGATAGATTAATTTTTGCTTATTCTTCTTTCCTGTATAAGGCTCCGACTTTAAGCTTTGTAAATGTGCTTCATGAACTTTCATCATATATAAAAGGCCTGTTGCTATTCCTTGTTTCTTTTCTGGTTTCTTGAAATAGGCTTCGATGGATGTTGATGATTTGTCCGATGAATGGGATTTAGAAATGAAACCCTTGGGGCTACAAATTGGCCCTGAGGCTTTTTAGGCTGGCATTTAGGCTCTTACGCATTGAGTTGGTACAACCTTTAGTATGGCTGGCGACTTAGGCTCTTACGCGTTGGCCCTTAGACGCTTTTTAGTTAACCGTTTCGGGCTCAGTCTCCGAGTCAGATTCGACTCGAGCTCATTGGCCCTTAGGTTTTTAAATCGGCCCTGAGGCGTTTTAGGTCGATATGACCTGCAGCTGGCAACTTGGGCTCTTATGCTTTTGGGTCGCTACGACTTTTAGTGTAGCTGGCGGCTCGGGCTCTTACGCATTTTGCCCTTAGGCGCTTTAGTTAACTATTTCGGGCTCAGTCTCCGAGTCGGATTCGACTCGAGCTTATTTTCCCTTAGGTTTTTAGATTGGCCCTGAGGCGTTTCGAGTCGGTATGACCTGTAACTGGCGACTTGGGCTCTTACGCTTTTAGGTTGGTACGACTTTTAGTGTAGCTGGCGACTTGGGCTCTTATCTTTAGGTCGGTACGACCTTTAACCGGTTCTTTTCGAAGTAATTGGAGGCCTGTGATTTTATGGCGATAGTCGGACGTCTCCGAGTCGCGTTGGTTTGGCCGGAGGTTTATGATGGTGGTTATTGTATTTGGCCATAGCCTTTTAGTCCATGAGTGAGATAGTCTTGGCGTCTATATCGAGGGTATGCCTTTTTAGGGGCCTTACAAGTTTGATATATAGCCTTGACTTTCGATATCGGGATTATGCCTTTTTAAGGTCTTATAAGTCAGTACATGCCTTGCTTGAGGTCTTATAGTTTCGATGTTGCCTCATGGAGGGTTTATGAGTTTTAAGTTTCCAGCCCTGAGGTCTTATGGCTATGAGTCGACTGTCGAGGACAGTCCCTAAGCCACAGTCGATATTGCCTCATGGAGGGCTTATATTGTTGATGTTGCCTCGTGGAGGGCTTATGAGTTCGAAGCTTTTGGTAACTCAATGCGGTGACTGTCGTGGACAGTCCCCGAGTCGAGGTTATGCCTTATAGAGGGCTTATACTGTTGATATTACCTCATGGAGGGATTACGAATTTGAAGTTTCCTGCCCTGAGATCTTATGGATTCTAGTTTTTGGTGACTCGATGGGGTGACTGTCGAGGAAAGTCCCTGAGTCGAGGTTATGCCTTATGGAGGGCTTATATTGTTGATATTTCCTCATGGAGGGCTTACGTTTTTGACGTTGCCGACCCTGAGGTCTTATAGCTTTGAGTTTTTGGTGACTCGATGGGGTGACTATCGAGGAAAGTCCCCCAGTCGAGGTTATGCCTTATGGAGGGCTTATACTGTTGATATTGCCTCATGGAGGGCTTACCTTTTTGAAGTTGCCGACCGTGAGGTCTTATGTCTTTGATGTTTCCTTGTGGAGGGCTTACATTGGTGCCTTATGGAGGGCTTATGAGCTCGAAGTTGTCGGCCCTGAGGTATTACGACTTCACATTTTTGGTGACTCAATGGGGTGATCGTTAAGGACAGTCCCCGAGTCAGGGTTATGCCTTATGAATGGCTTATACTGTTGATATTGCCTTATGGAGGGCTTACGTTTTTGAAGTTGCTGGCCCTGAGGTCTTATGGCTTTGAGGTTTTGGTGACTCGATGGGGTGACTATCGAGGACAGTCCCCGAGTCGAGGTTATGCCTTATGGAGGGCTTATACTTTTGATATTCCCTCATGGATGGCTTACATTTTTGAAGTTGCCGGCCCTGAGGTCTTATGGATTTGATGTTGCCTTTTGGAGGGCTTACATTGGTGCCTTATGGAGGGCTTATGAGCTCAAAATTTCTGGCCCTGAGGTCTTACGACTTCGAGTTTTTTGTGACTCGATGGGGTGACTGTCGTGGACAGTCCCTGATTGGTCGGTTAATTTTGGGCCCTGGTGTCACTTCTTGTAAAAATATCAAACTTTTCTGACGTGCGAAGTGTTTTGATGGTAAAATATTCTTCTCCGATTACTTGGTACAAGTATACATTGGGCACCCTAGGAATAATAGCGCTTGAGCATTGATATGTTCTAATTGTTTGGAAGTTGCTCGCCTTTCATGGTGCCGAGTTTGTAGGAACATTTGCCGATTATTCCGAGGACGCGGTACGGTCCTTCCCAACCCGGGCCCAGCTTCCCTTCATTAGGGTTTCGAGTGCTCAGGGTGATTTTTCTTAGGAGTAGGTCCCCAACTCCGAAATATCGGAGGTTTGTTCTCCTGTTATAGTATCTTTCGATTCTCCGTTATTGGGCGGTCATCCACACTAGTCAACCTCTCATTTTTCGTCTAATAGCTCGAGGGTTGTAGTCATAGCCTCACTGTTTAAGTCCTTAGTGGCATGTCGGAATCTAGCACTAGGCTCTCCGACCTCGACAGGAATCAAAGCCTCGGGCCCGTATACCAGATAGAACGGCGTCTCTCCTGTGCTTGATTTAGAGGTTGTCTGATATGCCCACAGTACCTCAGGTAGTATCTCTCTTCATCTCCCTTTTTCATTTTCTAACTTCTTTTTTAAGTTTTGAATGATGGTCTTGTTCGTGGACTCGGCTTGACCATTCGCACATGGGTGGTAGGGCGTTGATAAGATCCTTTTGATTTTGTGATCTTCAAAAAACTTTGTTACTTTGCCTCCGACGAACTGCCTCCCGTTATTGCATGTTATCCCGGAGGGGATCCCGAATCGGCACATGATGTTATCCCAGATAAAGTAGATGACTTCCTTTTCTCATACCTTCTCGTAGGCCTGTGCTTCCACACATTTTGAGATATAGTAAGTCATAAATAGAACAAATCTAGCCGTACCTGGCACCGTTGGTAGTGGGCCGACGATGTCCATTCCCCATTTCATGAAAGGACATGGTGACAAGACTGAATGTAGCTGTTCGCCGGGTTGGTGGATCATTGGTGCAAATATTTGACACTTGTCGCATATTCGGAAGAATTCTTTGGTGTCTTTTTCCATACGATCCCAATAATATCCTGCTCTGATCACCTTTCAAATTAAGGAATCGGCACCGGAATGATTTCCACAGGTGCCCTCGTGGATTTCTCGGAGTACGTAGTCGGTTTCTCCCGGACCCAAGCATAATGCCAAGGGTCCGTGGAATGTTCTTCTGTATAGAGTTCCACTTTCTTCGAGTAAAAATCGGGTTGCCTTGGTTCGAAGGGCCCTTGATTCTTTTGGGTGTGTGGGTAGCTTCCCACTTCCCAAATAATCGATGTACTTACTTCTCTAATACCATGTCAGTCTGGAAAAATTGATCTCGGCATGGCCTTCTTCAATCACTAATTTGGATAGCTGAACAACATCACCGGGGAGTATGTCGTCTTCCTCGACGGGCGAACCTAGGTTTGCGAGTGCATCTGCCTCGCTGTTCTGCTCTCGAGGTATGTGGACCAGAGTCCATTCTTTGAAGCGATGCAAAGTGACTTGAAGTTTTTCTAGGTATCGCTACATTTTGTCTTCCCGAACCTCAAAGCTTCCATTTTCCTGGTTTTCTACCAGAAGGGAATCACATTTTGCTTTGATGATTTCTGCTCCTAAGATTTTGGCCAATTCGAGACTTGCAATCAGAGCCTCATATTCGGCTTCGTTGTTAGTCAAGTTTGCAGTTTTTATAGATTGTCTAATCAAGCCACCTATAGGTGGTTTCAGAACTACGCCGAGCCCGGATCCTTTCACGTTCGAGGCACCGTCGGTGAATAAGGTACATACCCCTAATGAGGTGCCTGTTTTTAGTAAAAGTTCTTTTTCTACCTCGGGAAAGAGGGCGGGCGTAAAATCGGCCATGAAGTCCGCCAGAATCTGGGACTTGACAACCGTTCGGGACTGGTATTCGATATCATACCCCCAGAGCTTGATGGCCCATTTGGCCAGTCGGCCCGATAATTCGGGTTTATGCAATATATTTCGAAGAGGGTACGTCGTTAGAACACATATATGGTGACATTGAAAATAAGGCTTCAACTTCCGAGACGCACTTATTAATGCAAGAGCTAATTTTTCTAAGTGTGGATACCTGGTTTCAGCATTTCCCAGGGTTCGACTCACATAGTAGACAGGGAATTGCTTATCTTGCTCATCTCGAACCAACACGCCACTCACCACTACCTCGGATACTGCCAAATACATATATAGTGTTTCATCCTCCTACATGGTGTGGAGCAAATTCGGGCTTGAGAGATAGTGCTTTAACCCTTCCAAGGCGTGTTGACACTCCAGGGTCCATTCAAAGTTGTTTTTTTTTTAAGTAGGGAGAATAAGTGATGGCTCCGATCTGATGATCTCGAGATGAATCGGCCTAACGCCGCTATCCGCCTGGTCAGCCACTGTACGACCTTCACATTGTTTACTACCGTGATTTCTTCGATGGCCTTGATTTTTTCGGAGTTGATTTCAATCTCCCTATTTGATACCATGAAGCCTAAAAATTTTCCCGAACCTACGCCAAAGGCGCATTTCTCGGGGTTGAGCTTCATGTTGTAGCTTCTAAGGATGTTGAAAATTTCCTGCAAATGGGTCAAATGGTCCTCTGCGCGCAGGGATTTAACGAGCATGTTATCAATGTAAACTTCCATGGATTTGCCTATCTGACAATCGAACATTTTATTAACTAAGTGTTTATATGTGGCCCTTGCATTTTTTTAGTCCGAAGGGCATTACATTGTAGCAGTACGTGCCATACTTCGTGATGAACGAAGTTTTCTCCCTATCCTCAGGTTTCATTTGAATTTGATTATACCATCCGTGGCATCAATCAAGCGATCAATGTTAGGCAACGAGAATGAATCTTTGGGACATGCTTTATTTAATTCTTCATAGTCTACGCACATTCTTAACTTGTTCCCCTTTTTGGGAACCACTACTACATTGGCCAACCATTCGGCATATTTTACTTCCCCAATGGTCCCTATTTTGAGGAGTTTTGTTACCTCGTCTTTGACGAATGCATGCTTTATCTCAAACTGAGGCCTCATTTTCTGCTTCACCAGTTTGAACCTGGGGTCGACGCTTAGCCGATGGGTGGTTATTTCTGGTGGGATCCCTTTCATGTCTAAGTGGGACAAAGCAAAGCAATCGACGTTGTTAACAAGAAATTGAATGAGTTTTTTTCTGAGTTCGGGGGTTAATCCCGATCCCAGGTATACCTTTCTATCTGGAAGATGTTTCATCAGGACATCTTGTTCCTGGTCTTCGACCGTTGATTTGGTTGTGTCCGATTCTTCGGGGGCGATGAAGGTTCGATGAATGAGGAATTCTTCTTCATCATTCTCAGAGGCCTGTTCATTTCTTGACCCCTATGAGGTGGAGTATATGGGCGCCGGTTCCATGTCATGCACGACAAAAATTTCCTTTGCCGCGTGTTGCTCCCCATACACTATTTTCATGCCATCTTTAGTTGGGAATTTTAACATTTGGTGGAGAGTTGATGGTACCGCCCTCATGTGGTGTATCCACGGCCTTACCAGCAGGGCGTTCCCTCGATGACATGAAACTTGGTATCCTAAACCGTACCAGACACACTGACTGGGAGGGTGATTTTCCCCTTCGTCGTTTCGCTCGTCATGTTAAATCCACTAAGGGATCGAGAGTCGGGCGCGATTCAGTTGAGCAGCTCGAGCTGCTCCACTACTTCTAACCTGATTATATTGGCCGAACTACCTGGATCCACGAGCACACATTTAATTTTAATGTTATTTAAGAGAAAAAGAAATTACCAGCGCATCACTATGTGGCTGGTACAGGGATTCAATATCTTATTCACTGAACATAATAGTTCCTTCGGGAATATAACTTTGAGTTTGTTCTTTGGTGATAATGGGCGCTTTGGATCGTTTCAACATAGGCTCTTGCAGGGCATCAGTCCCTCCAATAATCATGTGAACAACGTGCTGGGGGTTCTCCCAGCCCATTCTCCCCGTTCGATCCTCTTTCTCGGAAGTGTTTCTTGACTCTATTGTCGAGAAATCCTCAAACATTCCTTTTGTTGATCAATTAGGCCGCTTCTTTTCGAGCGGGAATTCTCCGAGATTCGTACCGATCTTCTCCGCATGTGTTTCCATCTGTACGGGAGCTTATGTCGACATGCAGAGTGTTGCGTGCGCTTTTATGAACATGGATCTGTATTGGTGCCCCTTCAGGATTTTGTGGTGGTATGCTGGTGCCTGAAGTAGCTGTGCCGTTCTCTCCATGATCCTCAGGGCGGTTGTTTTCATGTGCATTCACTGAGTTAGACATCTTGTGACCTGAAATTGAAGATTCTTGGACAAGAAAAAGTTTAAAGAATAACTTGGGTTTTTAGAAAACCAGCACTAAAACAATCACTATTATTTTTAGCCCCACGGTGGGCGCCAAACTATTTACCTTGAAAATGGTAATTACAATTATATTTGATTTTGTGGTTCTAAAAAAAAGTGATCTATTCTAATACAGGTTGTTTAGGAAATAGATTCTAAGTGAGAGGTGAGAAAATGAAATAAAAGCGAAAGATAACAAGATTATGCAAATCGAGCAGCGAAGATACAGGGTCTCGATGTCGGTCTGGATGTATCTTGAAGTCGGGCTCAGGGGATCGATAACGGGCAATCGAGAGTGACTCGATGGTATCTAAGGCCTTTAGGATAGTACCTTTATGATCAATAATGAGCAATGAATGTAGAACAATTAATTAACAATGAAATGAAAGAAAATAAATCAAAGAGACAATTGTAAAGAATGTTTGAGTTAGAGGGAAGAGAATGTTCTTAGTCTTGTATATTGAGTATCCTGTGTGTTACAAAGTGACAAGGGTCCCCTTTATATATGAGGAGGAGTCCCAACATAGTACATTTATAATTAACGCAAAGAGAGATGGCTGGTACAACCATTTAATGCCACAGTACGGGCTTTTACTATTTTGTGTCTTTTATCAGCTTTAACCACATGCCTTCTGGAACTTCCCACTTTCCCATAACACTCTTAGATGTTTACTCTGCCCCGAGGTGTATCGACTCGTTGGAATACTTCCTCGAAGGATGTACCTCGGGGTTAAAATTTGGACTTTGCTCCGATACGGCTGAGGTCGAGGCTCGGAATGCTAAAGGAGCCTTAAAATCGGCTTTCACCAGTTTCACCGCGTACAAAACATATAACAACTAGCCTATTACAAAGATAGCCATATTCATAAAGTGTAACGTATTGATTGACATTATAGGCCATCTTCATGTTGATATATGCAGGATAGCCACACGTAATTGTCCAGAATTTTGTTCCCCATGTAGCTACTCCTTCGCTTTCCATGCTCCAAACATCCATCTTTGCTTGTGAAAATGCCCATTGCATCCACACTGCCCATGTTAGGCAACTATTTCTTTGACTGGGTTGTGCCTTTGTAATCTTGTATTTCCATGTGATTTTTCCTGTAAATAAGCACCATTGTAGTGATTTGTACTATTGTTATAGAAATAACTCCCCATGTACTCTATGTGTCTTTGAAGAACAGTCCCCAAAGTCAAAGTAACATTCATTGTCTCACCAGTGTAGTGTGTTTCTAGCTTCCCACATGTGTGTAGTTGGAAACACAATGTTAACAACCTGGTAATATAGTTCGTTACACATACAATATCGTGAGGTGGAGCAGGCCCCCTACTGAGTATCGCCAAGTCCATAGCGAGAAGGGTAGTGTGCCAATGACTGGGCATCGCCAAGTCCCTCGCTAGAAGGTGACTGCGCGTCATTAGGTCCCTAGCGTGAAGGAGCTCGCCTAAGGTCTCGCATCGCCTGGCTATTTTCCTCACTTTTGTTGCAGCTGAGCGAGGTGTACAATAATGAAAAACATTATGCGTCACTAGATATATGGTGAGAAGTAGCTAGATAAATCCCTCGCCTCTCCTGGATGATGTTATGGTTTTTGATCGCGTGGGGCGAGGTCTATAGCATGGTAGAAATCTCGCCAAGCCTGCTGATGTATCTCTCATTTGTTGTGGCACAACCAAGGCTAACACCTGGAACAGTAGGTCACATAGCCAAGGTTGTTGCATTCCATGCAAGTTCATTTACCTTTATAATTCCATGCTTATGAATGCCATCTTTCCTCCTTCAGGGGAATGAGCACATAGTGCTAATACCACCCATAGAAGTCGTAATAAATGGCAAGGCATGGGCACAATAACATCTCCTACAAAAAATAAAACAAGGTTAGTGAAAAAATTGATCACCTTATACTCCTCTCATAGGATTTGTACATGATGATCTAAAGAATTCTCTAGCTCTCTACTCCACCTTTCCTCCTTTCTCCTTAATATTTGCAACTTTCACCCTTAAATATGGACATTGGAGCTTATCATTATTCACTATCCTCCTTCCTTGTGCATCCAATTGTGAAAATCATTCAACTTCAATATTGCCACGATCAAGTGCGTAATTAGCAAGGTGGTCTACCATCTTATTGCCTTGACAAAAATTATGCGACACCTAAGCCTCACATACCTCCATTAATTTCCATATTTCCTCCACATATTCAACAATCATCCATGGTGGTTTCCATATCCCTTAAATTACATTTTTGAGCATCATTGAATCTGTTTGTATCCAAATGTGTGTGACATGCCTTTGAGAACAAATTCTCAAGGCCTCCAGAACTGCCTGAGCTTTAGCTATTGTATTAGTATTCCCCGAAATATCCTTACCACATGCATACACCACATCTCCAAGTTCATTCCTCATACAAAAACCAATAGTACTTCTACCCAGATTTCCTCTAGAAGCCCCGTCAGTTTTTACCTTGATCCATCCATCCCTAGGCAATTCCCAAAGCACCGTGTGCACTTGTAATTTAGGTGTATAATATTCCAGAAAATGTAGCACATCAAGCCACCTATGAGGAGCATGCTTGATTCCAGGTTTCCTATACTTCACAAGTGCTTGAATGGTGGAAGACACTTGGTATATGATCCTACTAGTCATAACTGTTTCACCATGTTTATAACTATTTCTCCTCTTCTACAACTGCCATACAATGATACATGGAAATTCTTCAAAATAAGGTCTTATTCTTGGAATAACTTGTATTGTCCAACACTTCACCACTGCGTAGTGCAAGTTTAGCCCTTCCAAAGTTAATCCAACAAAGGAAAAAAAAATATGACCATACCTTTGATGCATCATATGACTTGAAGAAGATATGTTCTCTTGTTTCCATTTCGGGATTTGTGCAACACCAACACCTTGAAGGTGAAAATTAACCCCACCTTCTAATTGTATCATCAAGAGTCATCTTCCTCTTCCATAACTTCCACATGAAGAATCTAGAATGGCAATCTTTTCGGCCACATGTTTTCTTAGATAATGTTAGGATCCCTTCTCTGCCTCAAATAGTCCCAAGCCGACTTAATAGAGAATTGTCCCTTTGGGTCCAACATCCAGTAAGGTTTATCAATTTGATCATGTACCATAGGAGATATTGTCTATGTATGAGTAGCAAGATCTTCAGGTAGTATTTCCCTCAACCTTTCATAATCCAAAACTCCCTCTTGGGAAACATCATACACACTGTGTATTGATTCATCAAAATAAAATTTCGGAGGAGTAACAAAATATAGTGCACCTAACCCTGTAAAATTATCAAACCAAAACAAAGAGGATCCCATTTTTGGCTGCCATAATATCTGATGCTCCACCAAATCTCTACACTCCAACATTCTTCTCCAAGTGTGAGAACCAGCTCTCCAAGGTACCACGAATGCATTTAGCTTTCTACAATATTTCTGACTCATGTAGGAACTCCAAAGAGTAGGTTTTGTTCTTAAGTTCCACCAAAGCTTGCTAAACAAAGCTTTAGCAACATCATGTAGTGACCTAAAACCAACTCCTCCTTCCTCCACTGCAGACATAAATTCTTCCATGATGCCCAATCTTTACTTTTTCCACCAATTGAGTTGCTCCAAAAGAATTGAGCAAAGATTTTGTGTAGTTTTTCAATGACATACTTAGGGGGTTAACAACAGAGAGAAGGTGAATAGGCATACTTTGCAGCACATGAGTAATCAACACTGCCCTACCTCCTATACACAAGCACTTTCCCTTCCAAGATTGCAACTTATCAAGAACCTTTTGAATAAGTCCTTGGTAGTACTCCATCTTCCTTCTAGAGTAAAAAATGAGACACCCCAAATAAGTAAATGAAAATGCTTGCATATCTATCCCAGTAACTCTTTGAACCTTGTTTACCACCTCTATGCTAGCTGAGTCATACATATAGGGCTGATTTAGATTTGTTTATAAGCTGTCTAGAGGCAACTTCATATGCACCAATGACCTCCATAATAAGCCTCAAAGAAGTAGCATCTCAAGAGGAGAAAATTATTGTATCATCAGCATAACCTAGATTATTAATTTTATAGCTCCATTTAGGCAATCCAAAACCACAAAAGTATGGATTCCTGTGAAGTGAATTAAACCCCCTTGATAGAGCCTCTGCTGCCAATATGAACAAAGTATGAGACAAAGGATCTCCTTGCTTGACTCCTCTAGTTGATTTGAAAAATCCAAACGGTTGACCATTAATTAGCACTGAATACCAATTATTAGAGACAAGACCAAAGATCAAACCAATTAATCTCTCACATAACCCCATCTTTCTCAATACTTTTGTCAAGAAAAGCCAAGAAAGTCTATCATAAGATTTTGTCATATCAAGCTTGATCACCACATTTGGATCTGCCTTAGTTCTCAGTCTTATATTAGTGATAATCTCCTGGGTAAGTAACACATTCTCCATAATGCTTCCCCTTTTAATAAAACCAGTCTGTTCATCCGAAATTAGGCTTATTGGCCTCATATCAAAAAATATAGTAATATCCTCCTTCTTTGGCAATAATATCAAGTTTGTATGAGTCACAAGCTTAGGTAATTATTGACCATTGAAGAAGGCCCTAAATATATCAAACACATCCTCTTGAATAATGTCCCAACAAGTATGAATGAATGACCCATTAAAGCCATTCAGACCCCTACACTATCTCCATTTAGCCCAAACACAACCCTCTTTACTTCTTCAATGGTTGGCTGTTTGATAGGCTCCTCGCTATGTTGCACCTCTACCATGTTAGGTACATGATATAATATACAAAAATCAATAGACCCTATCTTCATGAAATTGTTCCTGGAAAAATCTCACTGCCTTCACTGCCATATCTTTACTATTTTCCAGCTACTGCTCAGTGCTATATTGAATTCTTCTCAACTACAATCTCTTTCTTCTCCTATTCACTTGTGCATGAAATAATTTTGTATTTCGATCACCATCATTGAACCAGTTCATCCCATCTTTTTGTTTCCAAAATTCCTCCTCTAAGTAAAGATATCTAATGAATTCTTCTTGTAGCTTCAGTAGCCTTTCTCGATTGTGTGGTGTTGGATGCATTTCAAAATTTCTTTCATGGACAAGGACAAGCTTCTCCAAGCTAGAAATCTTCTGGAAAATGTTACCATATGTGGCCTTGCTCCACAATGAAAGTGCTTTCTTCAGTTTCCTCATCTTATGGTTGAACAAGATGAAAGGATTACCACTGAAATCTGCCCACCACATTTCTCTAACCACATCAAAAAATGTGTCATGTTCAATCCAGAATTTTAGGAATCTGAATGATTTCTTGATGGGAGGTGCATTAGGATCATAAGATAGAATCATAGGGCAATGGTCTGATCCAGTTTTTGAAATATGTGTGATCCCCAATCCAGGTAACATCTGTTGAAACATCATATTACCTAAGCACCTATCCAGCCTCTTAAAATACAATCATCATCAGTTCTTCCATTCCACCATGTGTAGATACTTCCCTTGAATCCCAAATCACACAAGTTACAAGTGTTGATACAATGTCTAAAATCTTCAATTTAATTTAAAGAAATTGGCCTCCCCCAAAACTTCTCTTCATTATTAACTATCACATTAAAATCACCCCCAACAAGACATGGAAGAGTCATATCATTAGCCAGGGAATACATCTAATCCCATAATTCAATTATTTCAGTTGCATCACATTTGGCATACACTAAGGAGACTATAAATTCCATATGTGACTGGTCATTTAATAGTCTTAGTGTAAGATGCTTCTCTGTATCAATAATAACCTCTACTTCATAGTCTTCCTCCACAAAAGTCCATACCTTGTTAGAAATATTTACAAAAGCTTGAGGCATTCCAAGCTTCATCCTACATGTTTCCAACTTGTTTCTATTTTGCTTTGGCTAGATCAATCCAATAAAGTGAAAATTGTATTGTCTATGCATTGTAACAAGACTTTCAAAAGCTTGAATTGTATTGACTGACCTTATATTCCAGATAATCGCATTCATATCTAATTACTGGATTTAGAAAGTGTCCTTCTCGTTTGTACACCCATGCGAGGGACACTAGTGTTCTCCTTTTGTTGTTTCTTTCTTCCTCGGCTCACTGCTTTTTCATTCTCAATCTGTGTTGGTGATAATATCCTTGTCTAGCAACCTTCATGAAATTTTGAACTATGGATTCTGCATCAAGATCTTTTCCTCCTCTTGTGTGTGGGTTTTCATCCTCCTGTGTCTCATTCTGCCCCACAATTTGAGTTTGCACAGGTTTTGGTATCATCAATTTATTCAAATTTTCCTTTGCCACCTTCAGAGATTGAGCATTTGGAGCGGTTTCACAAGTGGTAGGATCTTTACATCTGGAATATAATTCCCAACAGTGACTCTGGTAATATGATTCAAAGTGTTTAGGGCTCCATCCACTTGGCTAGGTCGAGAGTTAGGGTTAGGGTTAGGGTTGAAGTTAGGTTTAGTGTTAGGTATTTCTGTTGTTTTAGTGATTTTGGGTATTTGTTTATTGTTTGCAATGTTTTCATGCATTACAGGTTTGACAATACCTTCCTCTCTATTTACCTTGCCTTGTTTTCCTTGCTAATTTTAATAGCTTCATTCAGTGTCATATGATCTTCCTCTTCATCAACATCTGCCAAAGCATCATTCTCCACAGATTGTTCATCATATTCCATCTGATCTTCATTATCTCCCTCTCGAATTTCTCCTTCGTCTTCTGAAAATTCCTCAATTTGGTCACTCCATAATTTGCCCAGTTGTATATTTCTAGTGTCTTGTGTTTGTGAATCTTCATTGCCTAACTGATTTGTAGTAACTAACTGATCTAAGTCATCACACGTTAATTCCTTAGCTACCTCGACAATATTGTTATATCCATTGGTTTCGTTGTTGTTGCCAAAAGCCCGATTAACTCATTGAGTAGTGGATTCTTTTCTTGTTGCACTTTTCATGTCCTTGTCCTTAGGACTAGTTGATTCCCCCTCCTTTTTAGCCCTAGTTGTAGCGGAATTAGGACTAAAAAATGGCGCAACTAGGTTTAAGATTTTCCCAACACTCGTAGGCTTAGGCTTGGGACTACGTTTGTCCGTAACAGTCTTCACAAGAGCCACATGATTCCCAGCTTTATTAGGAGAAGGTTTATCCACCTGAATTATCTCCTGTAATTCATCAATTACTGCCAACTGATTATATTATTCTTCCTTCCCCAACATCAACACCATTAGAAGCTGCAAATTTATTAGATGTTTACACCTGCCCAGCAACAACATTCTCGACTGGAACCAATTCCTTCCCATTGTTGGACTGATTAACTTCTTGCCTTGCCCCATCCTTATTCTTGACACGATTATCTCGAACTTCCTTCCATTGTTCCCCAATGTTTCACCCTACCTTCACACTTGTAAGAATCATTATAGGCCCCTTATTTTCATCCTGGTCATTCTCAATGCTTGCTGCTTCATTCTTTTCTTTGTCTTGCACCATAAGTTCAGGATGTAGTTTCCAGCACTCAAAATTATCATGACCTTGTAACTTGCATGATTTACAATATTTAGGTAAATAATCATATTTAATCTTTACCCATTCCATTCTTGCCTCCACAGTAGCTTCATTCTCGATATCCATACGAACTTTCTTTGGTATCTCGAATAACAAATCAACTAGCACCTTAACTCTTGCACATCTTGGACGTGTCTTATTAGCTGTTTCCATATCTAGTTGTAATGGTTTCCCAACCGGCTGGCGCTAAAGAAAATATGCATTCCTTAACAAAAAAAGTAGGTAACAAACTAGGAAACAAAATCCAAGCCATCACCTTAGGCGTTTCTTCACATGACTTGAATTTGGAATCATAGATCAATGTTCTCATTTGATATTCAAAGCCATCCTTGTCTTTCACATAATAAACACTTTTCGATGTAAAATCTATAAAATCTTTCCACAAAGTCAGTCGAATCAATATCTGCCTATCTCTAAGGAGTCCAATATTGCATTCCCCCTTAATACCACATTGCACAGGGATGATTCTTCGAAGTTCTTGTAAAATCTGGCCATCCATACGAGAATTTGCATACCACCACATATTGCAAACCTTCAATAATGTTCATATGATCCACCTATGCTTCTATAAACTTCACTAAGGGCTGCCCATTCACAAAAGAGACTCATCTCATCCAAATTGGCTCAGCAACTTGCATCCCCTGGTTCACGTGCATGAGGTTATTTAATGAACTAGGTTGAAGTATTTTTTAATAGTCCAGTGGAGTTTTTGTGGTTGGGTTCTTGTTTAAAGTTTGGGAAGTAGTTGGGGAAGGAAAACCAACTCCCGTAGGAGGTTGGTCGCTGGCCGTCGTGGCCATGAGGAGGCTACCGCCGGTGTTTCTTCTAGGGTTTAGGGTGTTTTCTTAGAGAGAGAAGAGAATGTTTTCGTGCTTAGTAATTTTTTAGTAACTTTAGCTTGTTTTGAATCAATTTTAATTATTTTTTCATGAATTTATTTATTAAATCTATTAATTTGAAAGTAGAAATTGGTGGTTTTGGGTCGAATTTTGTAATCTTAATCTTGGATTTAGGCCACGTGGTCCTGTCATGACCTAATTTCCCCTCCATTAGGTATCGTGATGGAACCTAGTCTTAAGGACTAGGTAAGCCTAACATTTACGAAAAAATACAACAATAATTTAACATTCTTATAATTTTTAAATGAATTCTTTACAATAAACATATTCCCAAAACTTGGTAGATACAAGTCATAAGCTCTATAGAATTTTACTATAACATCTAAATACAATTGTTGAGAAACAAGTAAAATGGTGTATAAACAAAATAGGATGGTGACTCCGAAACCCGCGAACGCTGTAACAAGTTGACCTTGAGTCTCCACAACAACAATCCGCGCTACTAGCTATCTGTCAACCGACTACGCAATACCTGGGATCTGCACAAAAAGGTGCAGAAGTGCAGTATGAGCACACCACAGTGGTGCCCAGTAAGTATCAAGACTAACCTCAGTGAAGTAGTGATGAGGACTAGTCAAGACACCCATTGGTCTAATGAATTGAACAAGTATAAATACAAGAACAACAGAATATGATATATACGTAAAGACTACACAATATGGCTAACAGTACAGTAAATTCAATAAGGAAGGAAACAATAAGTATCGGCGGAAAACCATGAAACAACACAAAAGAGTGAATGGAACACAAACTAAATCTGAAATCACATATAAAATAAGGACAAGTAATAACTCGGCAATACAACCGCTGTTACATCAAGTTTTAATCAACTCCACGAGGTATCGAACCTCGGACAAATTACAACTCATGGGTCCGAATATCTGAACCCTACCATTTGGCACCTTGTGCCCTCATTTCAGCTAATAACTGTACGCATGACTCACGTGCCATTTAGAGTCATTCACACATAGAAGGTAAATATAACAAGGGTATCAATACTCAACAATAACAAGGAAACTCCTTAATCCGATAAGAGTGCTTAGCTACATGTATGCTTGTGCAGGTGTCCTAACATAGTTCAAATCTGCTAGTAAGCATAAGAAAAGGAAAGGACCACATGTAAGAATGTGTTCTCACAACTTTCACAAGAATAAACTCACACAATTAAGTGTACCATTACACAACATCATCAACAAGAATGCCCCCAGGTTAACACAAGTCATCACAAAATAACCCCTGACACATCCCACCTTGTCTCTCCACGTGTGCAACGGTAAAGTATATGCCCGCCTTGTCTCTCCACACGCGCATAATCATGTTCCCACCTTGTCCCGCCACATGCGCAACCCACATATGCATATCCCACCTTGTCATACCGCATGTGCTATATCAATAGTAATCATGGCAGAAACCTCGTGCAAATCACCATATCAACAACCGCACGGCAGAAACCTCGTGCATCATTATAACCACAACCGCTCGATAAAAACCTCATACATCACCACAACAAGTACAACATAAACAATGATAATAATAAAAGATATGGTAAATAAATCAACTCAAGAACCTGCGATCACAAGGAAAACGGTAAAACTAGTTGACAAGGAAGAACCACAATAAGGAAAACTAGGCATTATAAGGACATCTCAACAAGGAAGATAATAGCATGTAACAGTCGTACCCAAATGCACGAGTTCAACAACAAGAAACTAACACGAATCCGATAATTCCATGTAAGGGAAAGTCAACTAAGGTATAGGATATCTAAGCTTCCTTTAGGGTTGAGCAATTACGAGGATATTCAACAATTTCACTTAAGGACAAGAAGCGGGAAGACAAACATAACCTCAATTAAGACTAAACAATTATAGAATGAGATGATGATAATTACAAATAGAGATAAGCAGTTAAGAAGATATAGCATGACAGTGATAGGGGTAAAAATATTCAGTTAAGTCAATTAGGAGTCAAATACGCATTAAGGGTGAATCCAAAAGCAAGTAGTTCTAATTTAAGCGGGTAGAGATGAAACTACTAATTAGGAACTCAGCCATATCAAGAATAACTTCATACTCAGAGAATACAAGGACCTAAGATCCCTAAGGGAAAATCTTCTACAAATAAGCCTGAGCATGCACTCGTCACCTCGCATAGCCGGACTACAATTAGCATAGAAGACCCAAATCCTAAGCGGAAATCACCACACAAGGTTAGGCAAGACGCTTAACTCAAAGAAGACAACCAATACTCAAAAATCGGACTTCTGGGGTGAAAAGACTTCCGGTCGGCTCAAATCCAACCAAAATAACTTCAAAACACAAATATAACTCATAAGAAACTATTACAGATCATAAAGTCTCAATATTTAAATCTAAAAAATGAACCAAAACTCGACCCCGGGCCCGCACCTTGGAACCCGACAAATTTTACAAAACCCGAACACCCAAAATGCACTACGCAATCGCGTACTGAACATTGCAATCGCAAAAAGGGGAAAAATATTGAGGCCAAGTACTGGACTATGCGATCACGGGAGATAATATGCGATGGCATAAGATGAAGGGAAATCACAAGTTGTTGCCTCTAAGCTACGCGAACGCGCACACTGAGATGCGAACACGGAGGAAGCAGAAAACTACATATGCGATCGCAGACCAACCTATGCAAACACGAAGAAGGAAAAAATATGGTAGGTCGACATTGCACTACACGATTGCGAAGAGAACATCAGACACCAGAAACAACAGTTCAAAAAATAGGGAAAAATGACCCGTAACCCATCCGGAACACACCCGAGACCCCCGAAATGATCCAAGTATCGATACGTAAACGTAATGCTATTCCATAAGTGGTTCTACTCTTAGAATTTGAGGATGTTTTCGAATTTTTTTGATTGTTTTCTAGATTTTGATGAATCGTAAGATAAAAAAGGCCTTTTTTGTCAATTTATCAATTATTTGATAATTATTAATACCAATTTTAGTATTTGGATTACTGTTGGTATCGATCTTAACCCAAGCCTCAATATCTTCTTTTTGTCTAAGAGAAAAATGGATAATTTTCCAATCAAAATATTTTCTATCGAGATTTCTTTCTATATATAGAATATTGCCTTTTCTTAGATAATTATTGATATGAAGATTGCCGAGCATATCAAAAAAGTTGTGTTTGGACGTGTTGGAATTAGAAGAAATTTCGAGGTTCTTATTTACTTGAAAGGGTAATCTAGAAATAAAAGAGTCATTTTTATTTTCATAATTAATCGATTTATATGCTAAAAGATCATATCTATAATATTTTTTAAAATTTTATTCATTCATGTAAAGTGATATTCAAGCATGTCTAAGTATGTATCTAGTTCCCTATTGAAGTATTTGATAAAATGAATTCCATTTGTTTAAATTTCGATTTTGAGCCATACAACTTTGATTAACCCTATTTCGNATTAATGTTTATAATATAGTGATACATGTACATGCATTTACCATCGTGTTATGGCTGGTCGGGCAGTTACCACCGGTTGGGTAGTTATGTGTTATTATTTATCGCAGGTTGGGCAGTCATGCATATTCATTTACCACCGAGCTACGACCGGTCGGGTATCATGCATTTACTATCGAGCTACGACGGGTTGGACAGTTACACATTTACCATCGAGCTACGGCCGATCGGGAAGTCATAAATTTACCATCGTGCTGCCGATCGGATAGTCATGCATTCACCATCACGCTACGGCCGGTCGGGCAGTTACCACTAATTAGTTGGGAAGTCATGCATCATATGATATGGATAATAGGTTCAAAGAGAATTATTATATATATAAGTATAAGTATGCATATACGGTGGTACTTCAGAGATTCAGGTTAATTTTTGTATGTCTTTAATTAATGTTAACTTATTGTTACATTTTAGTTCTTCCTTACATACTCAGTACATTATTCGTACTGACGTCCTTTTGTTGGGGACGCTGCATTCATACCTGCAGGTATAGATAATCAGTTTGATGAGCCCTCATAGTAGACGAGGTTAGCATTCAACGAAGGATCAGTAAGACTCCACCTCATTCGGAGTGCAGCGTCTATGAGTCATCATGTCAGAGTTTTGCTATAGACTTATGGGTAGGTTGGTACCCTGTCCCCTTTGATGTCAAATAATCTTAGAGTCTTTGTAGACAGAGGTTAATTTTGTACAGTATGTTAGAGGCCTTGATGGCCCATATGTATTAATGTTTTAAGAACAATGTTTCATTGATACAATGTTTACCCACTTATAGTTATACATTACGAGTTATGGCCATGTTGGCCCATGATGGCCACAGAAAAAAAAGAGTTACAGAGTGGTTCGCTAGGGCCAGTACGGCACCGGGTGCCTGCCACGATTCCCCAGGTTTAGGGCGTGACATCTGATCCTTATTGGGTAACCTCTGATCAGATGGTAAGTTATATACTGAGCCTACTGTGGCTGAGCGCCTATGAGCGAGCCCAGTATGTCTGAGATACAGATCCTAGTATGGCCGAATGCCTATGAGCGAGCCTACTACGACAAAACAGTTATATATACCGAGCCCTATAAGGCCGGACATCTATTGTACTTACTAAATTAAGAGAGTTGAGTCAGTATCAATAGGTAAGCATATTTTTAGATTATCTTTGACTCCCAGTTACTTTCAGTTATTATATCATCAGTTCAGTTTCAGCTTTCAGTTATTCTGTTACCTTACATACTCGGTACATTATTTCGTATTGACGTCCCTTTTGCGGGGACGTTGCATTTAATGCATGCAGGTTCAGATAGACAGATGGGTAGACCTCATCAGTAGGTGTTCCCCGAGTTTAACTTGATCAATAAGCTCCACATCCTTCGGAGTTGCCGGGTCTAGCGTTTTATGTACATATTATGTATATATGTATATATATGTTATAGATAGGTTGGGTCCCTGTTCCGATCACAGTCCATCAGTAGAGGCTTGTAGACATATCCTGTCAGTTAGTGCAGTATGTTGGGCTTGTAAGCCTTGTATGTATATTTTGTTGGTTTGCTAGCTGTAGTATTTATGAAGTCCTTGTCGGCGCAGATTGATATTGATGTTTAGTCAGTGTTCGCAAATTGTCTTGCAATGTGGACCATGGCCAAAGTATGACATTATATGTTCAGAGTCCCTTAGTCGCAAGTTGGTATGCGAGGACAGGTGAGGCACCGGGTGCTGGTCTCGCCCCCCAGGTTCGGGGTGTGACAATGTTGATAGTGCAGGAGTACCAGATGCATTTACAGAGAAGTTTTTCCATAGCCGCTGGGATATAATAGGTGATGATGTGCTTAATATGGCGTGACAGTACTTCAATGGTGATGAGCTCCCAAGATTTATTACTCACACAAATCTTGTTTTGTTGCCTAAGAAGAAGTAAGTAACTACTTTCTCAGATTTGAGACCTATAAGCCTCAGTAATTTTATCAACAAGGTATTTTCTAGGGTAATTTATGAAAGGATTGCTCCTACTTTTCCTAATCTAATCTCATACGAACAAGTAGGTTTTGCTAAGGGAAGGATCATAGTTGAGAATGTACTATTGACACAAGAAATCATCACCTACATCAGGCTAAGAACAGGGGCATGACTTAATGTAGTGATGAGATTGGATATGACAAAAGCTTATGATAGGCTTTCATATTTTTTTATGACTAAAGTGTTGAGGAAGATGGGATTTTCAGAGAGGTTTATTAGTGTAGTGTTTTTCATTGTATCTAACAATTGGTATTTTGTGTTTATTAATGGCCAGCCTTATGGATTTTTCAAATCCACTAGAGTAGTCAAGCAAGGGGATCCACTGTCACCTACCTTATTCATATTAGGTGCTGAAGTTGTGTCCAAAGGTTTGAATGCTCTACACCCAAGCCTTTATTTGTGTGGTTTTGGTTAACCAAAATGGAGTCCAAAGATTAATCATCTACTTTATGTTGATGATACTATTATTTTCTCATCATCCAATGCCACTTCACTACAACTAATCATGGAGGTTTTGAGTGATTATGAAGTGGCCTCAGGGCAGCTAATCAATAAGGCAAAATCAGCATTCTACATGCATCACTCTACAAGTTTGGAAGTACTGAATAAGGTGCAAAGGATTACTGGAATAGGAAAGCAAGAGTTTCCTTTCACTTACCTTGGATGTCCAATATTCTACGTAAGGAAGATAATCAGTTACTATGACGAACTTATGAATAAGGTACTTGATAAACTTCAATCTTGAGAAGGCAGGCTTCGCTCTATTAGTGGTCGTGCAATTTTGATTTCACATGTTCTTCATACTATGCCAATCCATCTATTATCAGCTGTGAATCCCCATTCATCTGTGACTGATAAACTTCATAAATCGTTTGCTCATTTTTTTGGAGTAATTCTGTGGAAGGAAGGGCTAAACATCGGGCGTCATGGGATACATTATGTGTGACAAAAGAGGAGGGTGAGTTGTACTTAGATCATTCGATGATGTCTCAAAGGCTTTATTCTGTAAATTGTGGTGGAACTTCAGGACAAAGCCTATCTTATGGAGCACATTCATGAGTTAAAAGTATTATAAAAAATTGAATGGAATGGTGGTTCCTTGGAGAAATGGATCTCATATTTGAAAAAAAAATGCTTCAATGTAGAGATGAGGTGGAACATAGGATAGTATGGTAACCAAAAATGGGCTCTTCTCTGTTTTTGGTTTGATAATTGAACATGATTTGGAGCTTTGTACTTTGTTACTCCTCCAGAATTTTATTGTGATGAATTTGTGCACAATGTTTATGATGTACTCTTGATGGCTCGTGGGATGAGGAAATGCTACTAGAAATTCTTCCACAAGATTTGGAACAACATGTGATTGAGAATATTAAGCCTCCTTTGATACATCATGATCTAGATAGACCAGTTTGGACTTTGGAGTCTAAGGGTAGATTTACTGTTAAGTCTTCCTGGGAATACATTCGTAGAAGAAAAGATCCAAATGTTGTATATAATCATATATGGGTGAGAGAATTACCTTTCAAGATTGCTTTCTTCATGTGGAAGGTTTGGAAAGGCAAACTGCCATTCGATGATTACTTTAGAAGATTGTGTTATTTTATGCCTTCTACATGTTGTGTCGTGTTAATCCATCAGAAGAAACAATGTCACACGTACTTTTCAGATCTTATACAGCCAAAACTGTGTAGCACTATTATTTATCAAATGCAGGCATCAACATGGAGAGACTGTCCTTGCATTAGGCAGTTCTAAAATGTTGGTCTTTCCAGATAGTGCCTAGACTTAAACCTATTGTCCATGCTCTACCCTCCATCATTATTTGGGAACTATGGAAAAGGAGGAACATCTATAAGCATGGGGAGGCAATAACTGTTAGTAGGGTGATCTACCAAATTCATCCACAATTCAAGAGTTGGTGAGGCTAAGGAAACCGAGCTTAGTTAATATCCCTCGTAAATGGCCAGAAATATTACACTTAATGGAGAATTACACACCTAAGTTGAAAGTGACCAAGGTTCTGCGGGAACTACCTAATCATGGTTGGGTGAAATCAATACAGATGGGGCATCTAGAGGAAACCAGGTAGGAGCTCGATTGGTTTTGTGTTGCGTGATGAGGAAAGTGATGTAAGGTATGTAGGAATGAAGATTCAGGAGACTACTAATACTGAAGTAGAAGCAACTGCTATTTTGGAGGCTTTCAGGTATTGTGTGCATCATGGATACATCAGCATCCTAGTGCAAACTAATTCGATGTTGATGAAGAATGTGATAGAAGGAACTTGGGATCCACCATGGGCAATGGTTGCGTATCTAGAGGAAATAAAAGAGCTGATTGGAAGGAGCAATACTAGAGTCTCACACATAATGAGGGAGGTAAATAAGTTAGCTGATTATCTAGCTAACTATGCCCGTGATAACGGGGACTTTGAAGCACACTCCTTTGAACAACTGGAACCACAAGGCAGAAGGATAGTCAATAATGACAAATGGTTATGTCCATATTTGCGAGTAAGGGCCAGGAGTTAGATACAATGGGAGAATCCACTAGGGGGATAAATGATACCAACGGGAAATGATCTTACTACCACCATGCTCAAATCTGGATAGAGGAGAGTATGTTGGACTTGTTTATTACTAACATTGGGTTTTTTCGTACGACAAGTTACTAAAACTATGCCTTATTCTTTGAGGAACCTTCCATTGGTGGTATTAGTACTATGTACTCATTCCATTGGAGGAGAATCAAGGATAAGCACAATCATGAAAGCTAAGGATCATAGAGGTATACTAGGTCTAGGGATCGAAGAGCTATGTTTTGATTGGCATAATGTATCCAGCCCTAGTCAGTATCGAAGTTAATGGAAGTATAAGAGCACGCTGCCCAGAATTTTCAAGAGAAGTATGCAGTATAGAATCTTAAATAAGGGATCAAGGGGTGTGTTGAGTTTCAACAATCCAATGCATTCCATTACTTCAACAATACATACAGGGAGCCAGGCAAAAATATGTGCAGAACAACACTGGAATATACATAGAGTCCTCACGCAAAACTGCTACGTAGTCGGAATTACATAGGAGGCATATGATTTTGCTGGAGATCACACATTCAACCGCCATGTTCCAATCCTTGTGGAGAAGAGAACGATGATGTTTTTTTTTACACTAACGCAGATTTCTTTTTTGAAGGAAACGTTATTGTGGATATGCCTTACTTATTAATATGAATCCAAATGGTCGTATTAGCGCCTAGTGTTCATTCACTTAGAGAAGGATCAATAGTAAGCATAAGCATGAAGGCTAAGGAAAAAAGTGTGCAGGGTGATTTTAAATGGATTAAACTGAAACTTTTTTCCAGTTGCATATATCAATCAACGCCCCAAAATGTGATCTGCAATTGTCAGATGAGGGTCATGAATAAAAGACAGCTTACCTTTCACATCAAAAGAACCAGTCAAGAGGAACATCTACTGCCCAAGTGCTCGATATTCAGTTATGATGTGGAATGTTGGTGCTCAAAAAATGGATCAATGAATGCAATATGGACTAAAACCTCAGTGCATTTCATTAACTCTAATCCCAAGAACTACATCACAGAAAGGTTTCAACAGGCCTCAATTGGAGGTTACATGATATGGAAGGCAAAAACAGTAGGTCTGTGCATTTATGGAAAATACACTCACTATATATTTATTGGCGAGAAATTTCGGACACACTGGATACAAAGAAATCACGCAAAAATTCGAGCAAAAATAGTGTACTCAAAATTTGCTGGACAGTGCACATAAACAAAAAGTTGCTTAGAACATGTATTTTTAATATATGCAACAACTACTGGGAGGAAGTATTGAATAGCTGGAAAGGAATGACAATATAATTACTAATACAATCTCAAGGAAGGGATCCTCATATCATAATCTGGATAATGGTCAACATGTTGCAAAAGGAAAGTGGCTATTTGTGCAAACAACGGAAAGAAGATATGGACTTTAAATGTAATGGGCTTCATTGGCTAGTTTTTATTATTAGTAAACACATTAGAATTCATCATGTACTATCATTGTTGAGTATCTCACTCACCTTTGATAATAAAGTCTCTGTAGATATCAAAGTTTATTTCTTGCACTTTGTAAGGGTTTACCTTGAAAATAGTATTAATAATTATATTTGATTTATGGTTCTAAAAATACGTGATTTATTCTAATACTATTTGTTAGGTAAGGAAACACTAAGTGTAAGTAATAGAGAAATGATAAACAAACCAAATACGGTCACAAGACTGGGGACCTCGAACTCGGCAGTATCGGGCCTCGAGGGTAGCCTTCGGCAGTCGTTAATGAAAAATAAGTGAAGAACAATAAAATGAATGCAATAAATGAAGAGCATTAAATCTATAGGGTAATTGTTGAGCACGTCTAGGCAAGAAAAGCAGAGAATGTTCTATTGTATTGAATATTCATGTGTGTTACAAAATGACAGGGGTCCCCTTTATATAGGAGGGGGGAATCCCAACATAGTACATGTATAATCATGACAAGGAAATGCTACTGGTACAACTGTATAGTGGCCCAGTACGGACTTGTACTATTCTTGCTGACCTTGTCAACTCTAACCACATGCCCTCGGGAATTTCCCGCCTTTCCATGACGGTCATCGATTTTCATACTGCCTCGAGGTATGCTGTGATGAGTCCTCGATATGCTCTCTCGAGGGGAGTACTTCGGAGTCGAGCCTCAACTGTGCTTTGAGCCCCTTGTAACCGTGCTTGGGACGTCATAGTGGCTCTAAAATTGGACTTCCCCGATTTTGTCCGTATAGAGGTAGTCCTCGCGTTTATTAGAGTGAAATGATAAGAAACAATTGTGAATTCTTGGTTCTTCGATATCTCCACCGTGATGTCAGACACGTGAGGTCAATAACTGATGTGACAGAAAGGTTGCATAGAGCACGATTCTCGAAAAGCTCCTGAACTACTATTTTCCGCCCTTTCAACTCCTACAACACGCTTGGAGAACCTCTATAAATATTCCAACCCTTCTTTTTTTAAAGTTTTACCCTTTGCAACATCTTCAAATCCCCATTTAACAGTTTCTACTTTCATCCCTTCTTTGCGTTCATCTCTTCGCCAGTTTTCTTCTCCTTATTTTGAGATTTTAACAAAGTCATGGCCAAAAATTTTAAGACGGTCCCTCAAAAAGAGAAAACCCCTTCTTCTTCATGCTCGTCTAAGAGCAAAAAGGCAGTACCTCCATATGTTAAGGAGTGCATCCCCAGGCCCTACGACACATCATCAGACTTTAAGATTGAAAAACCTTCTTCGATAGCGGGCCGAAGTGAGCCCATGTCTCGATATGTTAGTGTGGTGACCGATATTAAAAGAGTGAAGGTCGACTGCTATTCGGAGGAGGCGGTGCAAGCGGAAATACCTTCATCTGAAGTAGATATAACCACCTACAAAGCTGGCTATCTCAGTGTATACACATATCCCTTCACCTTAGGTCCTGTGGTCCCCTCTTCGCCGCAAATAGATCCAGTGATCCTCGAATTTTGCCGACAATATCGAGTGACACTCGACCAGATTTACCCTTTTTTCTAGCGAATCGTCTATATGATCAGATATTTGTCGAACATGGTCGAGGGGATGCCTTTCACCCTCGACCACCTGATTAGGCTGTATATCCCTCTTCTTTATCGAGCTGGCCTAATTAAGTTACAACATCGGGCCTCGAAGGTATTTTTTGCCAATATTGATGAGGACAAAGATAAAGGGTGGATGAGCCACTTTTTCCAAGTCAGGACCTCGGACTTGATCCTTGCTGAGAAGATGTCATTCCCCGAGGAGTGGAATATGAATCGTAAGTGTTGATTCGTTGAATTATGCTCTGTTAATTGAATGTTTTTCTTTACCTTCTGAACTTGTTCCTTTCTGATGGAGAAACCATTGAATGGTACCCTAGCACCGTCAAAGACCTTCGGGGATGGGTACGACAGTTAGATGCCATCTTCCCATATGGTAAGCGCGTTTGGCGTGACTTGGCCAAAACTTGATGGGAAGCCAAGAACCAGGGTAAGTTTTTACCACTGCTGCTTTCGGCTCCCCTAGTAAAAGCTTCCTCATATACTTGATTTTTTAAGTTTATGCAGGCCTTGGAGAAACTGCTTTGATGAGGCTGCCTCCACCTGGGAAAGTGGAGACTCAAAAACCCGCCATAGGCAAAAAGAGAAAGAAGGAGACGCTATCAGAGTCTCCGAAGCCAAAGAGAGCCATGTCTCAGAAGCCTAAGGCCGATACTGCGGTCTTGACTTCGGTAGCTGCTGAGAGCCTTCGTGCCAAAGATGAAGACGATGACAATTGCCCCTAGTACTTAGGGGAAACCAAAGAATCGATGCTTCGAGGGCTGCTGAGCCAGCGATTTCTAATACGGTCTTTCCTCGAGCTAACGAGAATCTCGAGGGGGATGTAAATGAAGTCCCCGAGCCGATCATTGACCGTAGTACATCCTGTGCGGATGAGCACTTGGTCGGCGAAGTCGAGGGACCTAGCTCAAAAATTCCTCGAGAGCGAGAGAAGGCTTTGATCGAGGTTGATGACATAGGTGATTTTCCACCAGGTCCGTGGTTCTCCTCAGCGCAAATACGGGATGCCCAAAACAGGGGAACTTCTGACGTGGGGGCATCCCAAGGATAGAATGACATATTTGTAGATTATTTCGCCGGCGTTGGGGAGGAGACTGATATCGATACCTTACTTGTTCACGTGGAGGCTTAGAAGCTCCAGAAGTAGGTAATTTTTTGATGTAGCGTTTGTGCTTTGGATTCTTATTCTTGTTTTTCTAACTCCTTTCTTCCGTGTTTCAGGTCGTGATGCTCTATGACCGGGCGTTTTCCAAGTTACGAGCCGAGCTGGCTCTTTGTGAGGAGGAGCTTGGGAGGCTCAAGTCAGAGTCAAATGAGCTCAAGACTCTGTATGCCCGAAGGGAAAAAGAGGTGAATGACCTTCGAGCAAGCTCGGAGAAAGCCCTGAAAGAGCGGGCCAACTTTTTCGAACAAGTAACTTAGCCTTCGATGGTTTGTTTTTTGTTTTCACAACTCAGCTTTCAACAACTTGACTTGGATTTGCAGATCGAAAAAAACATGACCTAACGGGGAAACTTCAGGAAGAGATTGTGGCAAAAATGCCGAGATCCTCGACGTGAAGTGTAGCACGGACAACATGTCTTCAGAGAAGGATACTCTTTGCGAGAAACTGGTCTCGGCTAAGCATCTTCTTCAGGGTGCGCAAGGGGAGGTCCACAAATACAAAGCTCTTCATGCTAAATCGACTGCTTCTCTATCCGCATCCAAGTCCGAGGCCGATGAGATAATATCTTCATACCGAGATGATGCTACTGCTGCAAATGCTCGGGCCAGGAGGATATTCGAAGAGGCCGAACTCAGGCTGACTCGCATCATTTCCTATGCTCGATTAGAGGCCAGGAGGCAGGTGTTTCGAGGAAGTGCATGCCAGGGGTTTCGATCTTTCTACCAAGATCGAGGAAGCTAAAGCCTTAGAGGGAGAAATGGCAGCACTGATATCTCCTGACGAGGTTTCTGCTAGCGGCTCAGAGAGCAGTGAAGATGAAGGCTAGGCCCTTGTTCGTTCTATTTACTTTTTCTTTTGTGGTAAGGGCTCCGTGTGAGAGCGTTGTAAATGTATTCATGTAAATATGCTTTTTGGAATACCAAGGATCTTCTTGCTTCATTCTTACTTTTCATTAATGCCTTCCATGTTGCGCCTTTAAGTGTCTATCTGAAAGTCACATTTGATTTTTACTTCAAATCCCTCAAGCTCGGGCTCGGTACAGTAGAGACCCTTAAATTTGGGCTGCTCTGGTTTCAATCGCTTGCCCTTCTTAGGACGGATTGGTAAAAAATCGATTCAACTTCTCGACCCTTCAAGATACTGCACTATAGCGTCATTGACATGACCGCAAGGTGACCGTAGTGGCCCATCGGTACATTTCCCCAAAAGTCATAATTTCTTCGTCAGAGCTGATTGGCTATCAAAATCAATAAATAGTCACCGCTCTATTCTTATATATACTTGCTGTCCATTTTATTAAGGGTTTTATTGCTTTGTGCAACCATCTTATCCTAGAGTTCTTTCCTTCTAGCAGTTTTTCCATCGGATCAATTTAAAGCTCTTGTCGAAGTTTTCATCTCTCCTTCCTTGTTTTAAAGAAAATATGGCCACCACATCCAAATCCTTTCACCAAAAGGGGGAGCCCCACCTCAGAATCGCGCTCGGCCAGTGGTATATCGCCGGCGCTTAACGAACTAAACTGCTTTATTTTGAAGAAGAATTTTACGCTAGAGAGACCCCTCAACAGTCCTAGACGTCGAGAGTAAGCAACGAGTCACATTCGGTTGATCGAGGACAGACATCTCGAGGCCGTGATGAGAGTTTGTGGATGGGGAGAAAGAGAAGTATTGCAGATACCCTCTCGGGGGGGGGGGGGGGGGGGGGAGGATATTACGACCCATGCAGAAGGGTTTCTGAACGTGTATACGTATCACTTTACATTAGGTCCCCTCGACCATCTCGTTCTTGGGTTTTTCCAAAATTATCGATTTACTTTGGCTCAGATCCATCCGGCTTTCTAGCGGATCGTGCTGATGATGAAATCTTTTGCCGAAGATGCAGAGCTTGAATTCACTCTCGGTCACCTCATTTGGTTATATCGGCCTCTACATCTCCATGGCCTGATTACACTTCGATGCCGATCCACCAAGTCCCTCATTGCTAGTGACGACGAGGATGAGGACGAGGACGAGGACGAGGACGAGGACGAGGAAGAGGAAGAGGAAGAGGAAGAGGACGAGGACGAGGACGAGGACGAGGACGAGGACGAAGGATAGATGAGTTGGTTTATTCGAGTGAGGAATGTTGACATCATCCCTGTGGAGTTCTTTCTGTTCCCCGAGGAATGGAATTTCAAATGTAAGTGATATGCTATATTTTATCATTCTCATTTTTTGGCAAACTTCATATAAACGCTCACTTTCCTCTCCCACAACGGTCCCGTGGAGGCCAGATATGATCCCCAATCTTGCAGACTGGGTCCGTAAATTGGCAGTTTCTGTTTTCTATGACAAACGCAAGTGGCGAGATTTTTCGAAGGGCAGATGGGAGGCGAAACACCATGGTGCGTGCTATGCAGTTCCTCTCTTTAAGGAATAATTTTCTTTATGTTTTTCGATTTCTCTGCTGCAGGCATCAACGAGTTTTCTTAGATGAGGCCATCCCCTATTGGGGAGGAGGAAGAACCTTTGGCTCCAGAGTCATAGAAAGAAAATAAAAGGAAAAGATCCTCGAGGGACGAAGATACTCACAGCAAAGTAGAACCTGCCCGGAGGCGCGAGGGGGATTCAGCCATCGACGAGGATTTTATATTCGTTGGTCGATCTGTGGATGATAACGCTGCTAAATTGGATGGTCTTACGCCGATGGCTCGAACCAGAGGGTCTCCTGAGGCCATTAAGCTCGCTGGACTCGAGGTCCCCAGCTTCGAGGGAGAGGCCCCAAAGGAGAGGGGAGGGGGGGGGGGTAAAGGCCCTGACTTGGCGGCAGTTTGTGATACATCGGAGGGTACTCCGAGGGGGACCTCGGGTGGTTTTCCTGAGGCCAAGACAACATGAAATGACCCTTTCCAAGGTTGCTTTATCGGGGCCGCTGGGGCCGGACCGGTAGATGCAAACTCGACCTTTAAGGAGGCTAATTGGCTCTGTTCTATGGTGAGTTTTTAGACGGAATTATGACCTTTTTACTCTATACTTTCTTCTCTTTTTAACTGGGCCTTCTTTTTCATAGGCCTTTGACAAAATTAAGGCTGAGCTACTTCGATGTGAGGCCATGTTTTGGAGGTCCTCGAATAGGGAGACATCCCTTAGGCTTCTTTGTGAAAAGAAGGAAAAATAGCTGACACACCTCCGATCGGAGTTGAATCGATGTAGTAATTACAAGGAAGACCTCGAGAAAAGGGTAACTTCTGTTTTGAAGGAATTTAGGATTCCTCTCCTATCTTCGGGGGCTAATATTTCGGTGTCTCAATTGCAGTGAGGGACTGAGATGCTGGAACGCCTTCGGGGCGATGTCGACTAGGTCAATTCTGAGTGCAACAAATTGAAAGCACATATGGATGCCCTTGTTTCGATTAGAAAAAATGCTTTGGCTAAAGTCTCTACCCTTGAAATTCAACTCCACAATGCTCGAGAGAGTACCTTGATTCAAGCGAGAAGGATAGTTAAGCTTGAAACTGATCTCTTAAAGATGAAGTCCGAGTTGTGGAGGCTCCATCCGAAGCTGAAGGAGTCCGAATAAAGGCTGACAAGAAGGTGCCCGTCTATCTAATAGAAGCTACTGATGCTCGGATGAGGTTGAATGAGGCTTTCAATCGAGAGAGAAGAAGCAATGAGTATGCCAATGCAGATCCCGGAGGGAGACCCTCGAGGAGATTCATGATAAGGGCTTTGATCTCTCGGAGGAGATAGAGCAGGCTAAGGCAGACGAGATTAATGCCAAGTTCCTCCTTTCTACCGACGATGAAGTTGATGTTGAAGACGAAGTGGAAGAAGCTGATGAGGATGCTAGTCCCGAGGGGGTTGGTGAAGGCAAATTCCCCGAGAGGGGAACGACAAAGTCACCGATGATAAATGTAGACTAGGTTTTCTTTCGGTAAAAGGCTCCCTGTGGGAGTGTTGTAAATGTACCTTTTACCACCATTTATATAAAGAGATCTTTCGTCTTGTTTTTGCATAAACTTGCATCTTTCCTTTGTCTTTGCTTTTGTGGTTTGAATTTTGATGCTTGTCATTAGGGTCTTATAAGCTTGGTTTTGCCTCATCAAGGTCTTATGATTAGTCCTCGAGCGATATGACCTCGTCCCATATTGAGGGTACGCCCTTTTAGGGGTCTTATAAGTTTGATGTTACGACCTTTGCCTTGATATCGAGTCTATGCCCTTTTAAGGTTTTACAAATGTGGTGTTGCCTCATTAAGGTTTTACAAATTGGCCCTTAGGCTCTTTAGATTGGGTCGATTCGACCTCTAATATGGCTATTGTTTTCCCTCATTTTGGCTAAAGACTTTTAAAAGTTTTGGATGCCTTGGCATGTTTTGTGTTAGTTTGACTCTTCGATGGTTCGAACAAGAACCTTGATTATAAGTCCGTATGCGACGATAATTGAGTACCTCGTGAGATTTTCTCAAAGGCTGATGTTTCGAAACCTTTTTATTGAAGGCTGATTGTTTCGAAGCCTTTTCATTGTTCGGAGATGATGTTATCTAAGATCCTTTGCTTATGCCGAGGGTAGCCTGATTAACCGGTTCTTTTCGAAGTATTTTCGAAGTATTTGAAGGCCTTTTAGTTTTATGGCGGCAGTCTGACGTTCCGAGCCACTTACAAATTCGGCCGTAGCCTTTTAATATGACCGTAGTCTTTATGTTCGGCCGTAGCCTTTAGTCCCTGGGTGAGATGAACTCGGCGTCTATATCAAGGGTATGCCTTTTAGGGGTCTTACAAGTTCTAATATATAGCCTCTGACTTAATATCGGGGTATGCCTTTTTTCTAAGGTCTTACGATTTTGTATATGCCTTATTGAGGTCTTATAAATTTGATGCCACCTTATCGAGGGCTTACTAACTCGAAGTTGCCTCATTGAGGTCTTACAAATTCGAGTTTTTGATGGCTCGATGAGCTGACTGTCGATGACAGTCCCCGAGTGTTTGAAAGTTTTTGGGCCCTAAGGCGTCTTATGTGAGAGTAGTAAACTTCTTTGAGGCACAAAGCGTTTTGATGAACAAAGAGGCTTCTTTGATTACTTGATATGTGTGTACATGTTCAGAGGCTCGATTATTCTACATGGACACGGTTCGTTTGGCCGTTTGGCCCAATACAACATTCTCCTATCGAGGACTTCCTAGGCATAACTTGATTCCTTCGAGAAGATCACCTCCGAGGGGATGCCCCCAGTATTCGCGGTTGATTATAAATAAACCTTGAATACTTGTTGTGTGCTCCTTAGGTAGCATATGGATGTTGCCTCATTAAAAACCTCACAGGTAAAACCCGTTTGGGATAAAACCCAATCTAAGGGAAAAAAGTGTAACACTTGCTTTAAAACCCAAGGTCTTTGAGCTGGAGGGTGCAATGAGTTGGTATGAAATATGAATGAAAAAAAGGAGAAGGATATATCTTAGCGGTGATAGAACTTGGGCGTTAATATGTTGCAGTTTCTTGGCGGTCGTTTTCCTTCTGTGGTGATAGCACTTGGGCGTTAATTCTGTGCTTTGAGCCCCTCGAAACAGGGCTTGGGACGTCATAGAGGCTCTAAAATCGGACTTCCCCAATTTTGGCCGTATACAGTAAGAGCCCCTGACATTTGTTGTTTTTTACTTATATATATATATATATATATATATATATATATATATATATATATATATATATATATATATATATATATATATATATATATATAAAGTAGCCCCAGGCACCCTTCCTAGTGGATTTACTAAAAAAGGGACAATTATCAATAAACTATTTTGAATTTTAGAAAATGTACAAAAGTTGTAGTATTTAACCTATTGCAATAAAATGATAAAAATTCCTATATTTTCTAAAAATATGTATATTATCAATAAATTGCATTAGAGCCAGATAATGTGCAAAAAAACTATAGTTTATCATTTTTTGACTAAGAAGGCTACAAAAGTTAATTTTTATATATGTAGGGTCAAAAGTTAGGGATGCCATAATTTTATTTGATCCGGGTTCCATGTGTTCCTATGTTTCATCTTACTTTCTCTTCTATTTGGATACATCCCATGATTCTTTGAGTGCTCCTATATATGTGTCGACACTTGTAAGAGATTCTATTGTTATAGATAGTGTTTATTGGTCGTGCTTGGTCACTATCCGGGATATGAGACCAGAGTTGACCTTCTACTACTCAGCATGGTGTACTTTGACGTGATATTTTGCTTGGATTGGTTGTATCCCTATCACATTATTCAGGATTGTCACCCCAAGACTATAACATTTTCTATGCCAGGGTTGCCACAGTTGGAGTAGAGATGTATATTGGATTATATTCCTAGAAGGGTTGTGTCCTTTTTGAAGGCACATCAGATGGTTGAGAAGACGTGTGAAGCATATATTGTCTTTGAGAGGGATGTCACTGTTGATACTCCTACCTTTGTGTCAGTTCCGGTAGTGAGGGATTTCCCATATGTGGTTCCAGCAGACCTACCAGGCATGCCACGCGACGGGGACATTTACTTTGGTTTGACCTGGTGCGAGGCACTAAACCCATTTCTAGTCTACCATATCGTATGGCGCTAGTGGAGTTGAAGGAATTAAAGGAACAACTTCAGGTGTTGCTTGATAAGGTTTCATCCGGCTGAGTGTTATGCCTTGGGGTGCTCCAGTTCTATTTGTGATTAAGAAGGACGACTCTATGAGGTATTTATTGACTCCACGCAGCTGGACAAAGTTACAATAAAGAATAGGTATTCATACCACACATTGTGACTTATTTGATTAGCTTTAGGGTGACAGAGTGTTCTCGAAGATTGATTTTAGGTCAGAATATCATCAGCTAAACATCCGGAACTCAGACATTCTGAAGACGGCTTTAGGACTCGATATGGTCATTATGAGGTTTTGGTGATGTCATATGGCTGACCAATGCACCAGTAGTCTTTATGCACTTGATGAACAATGTATTCCACCCATATCCTGATTCTTTCATCATTGTGTTCATTGACAACATCTTGGTGTATTCCCGCAGTCAGGATGATCATGAGCAGCATTTGAATATTATGCTCCAGACCTTGAAAGAGAATAAGCTACATGCTAAGCTCTCCAAATGTGACTTTTTGCGGCATTTTTGGGCCATGTGGTGTCAATTGAGGGGATCAAGGTGGATCCAAAAGAAGTGGAGGCAGTTCAGAGTTGGTCCATATCGTCATAAGCTATAGAGATTCGAGCTTCTTGGGTTTGGCTTGTTTTTATCGCTGTTTGGAGGGATTTTCATCCATCGCAACTCCTTTGACAAGATTGACCCATAAGGGTGATCCTTTCAGTGGTCCAACGAGTCTGAGGAAAGATTTCAAAAGCTCAAGACTTCATTGACTACAACCCCAGTGTTGGTGTTGCCTACAGTTACGGGATCTCACACCGTGATTGTGATGCATCACATATTGAGCTTGGCGCAATGTTGGTGTAGGATGGTAGGGTAACTGCCTGTGCGTCTCGGTAGTGGAAGGTTCATGTGAAGAATTACCCTGAGCATGACTTAGAGATGGCAGCCATTGTTTACGTGCTGAAGATTTGGAGGCACTATCTATATGGCATTCATTGTGAGGTCTATACCGACCATCGGAGTCTCCAACACTTGTTCAAGCAGAAGGAACTTAATATGTGGCAGCATAGATGGTTAGAGTTGCTGAAAGACTATGATATCTCCATATTATATCATTCATGGAAGGCCAATTTGGTGGCCAATACATTGAGTCGGAAGGCTGAGAGCATGGGTAGTTTGGCATATTAACCAGTGACAGAGAGGACACTACCCATGGATGTTCAGGCTTTGGCCAACCGATTTATGAGATTGCATATTTTAGAGCCTAGTCAGGTTCTTGCTTGTGTTGTGGTACAGTCATTGTTGTTGGAACGTATCAAGGCTCACCAGCTTGATGACCCTCACTTGAAGGTGCTGAGGGACACGGTGCAGTAAGGTGATGTTAAGGAGGTTGTGGTTGGTGATGATGGTGTTATGTGGCTTCAAGGCTGAATTTGTGTTCCAAATGTTGATGGGTTTAGAGATTTGATCCCTGAAGAGCCTCATAGCTAGCGCTATTCTATTCACCCAAGTGTCACAAAGATGTAACATTACTTGAAATAGCAGTATTAGTAGCGGCGAATGAAGAAAGACATTGTTGCTTATGTCTCTCAGTGTTTGAACTGTCAACATGTGAGGTATGAGCATCAGAAACCGTGATGGTTGATCCAAAGATTGGAGATACCGGAGTAGAAACAGAAACACATCACTATGGATTTTGTGGTATGCTTACCACAGACCTTGAAGAATTATGACGCAGTTCGTGTTATTGTGGACTGGTTGACTAAGACCATACACTATACGGACAATAACTGATAGAACAATGAAGAACTAAACAACACGAAGTGCTTCCACCAAATAACTATCTACAACACGAGATAAAAAATAAGAATCACAATGAGGTACCGCCTAATGTATAATAAAATCACAACTGAAGTACTGCCTCCTATAATCAATAATCACAACTAAGGTACCACCTCGTATTAACATTTGTCAATTTCAATTAGCATTTTTCCTTATACCTCCGTGTGAGCCTTACAGTTAGAATTGGTTTCGAAAGTAGTTTTTCTAAAATGACTACACGCACATTAGCCCACCATATGACGTCTCGTGGCTTCACGTGGCTCCCCTACAAGCAACACGCACATAAGTCCCACCTTATACCATTGCATGCACATTAACCCCAAGCATTTTAACGCCGCATGCACGTCAATAACTGTTGGCCCATGTCACTGAATGGGTTTTGACGATTGACAAATGTTGACAAGTTGAACCTGGTCCATCAAAGCATACACACCTGAAGGGAGAAGTTGGCATAAGAATCGTACAAGCATAGGAGATATCAGTGATTGCTGAGTATCAAAGAACTAAGAGGATGTTTCCTAATATGAAAAGATTGCAAGCTGATGAAGATGACAGAAGTCGAATTCAGCTAGGACAGAAATAAAGGAAGGAAGTTGAGTTATAATTGAACTCGTTCACCCAAGTAGAGTTGAACTGGAATTAGAAGATAAGCTCAACAACTGACTTTATAAATACTCAAAGTATTACTGCTGAAATTCGTGACACACACAGAATAAATTGAATCAAGTTCTGAAAGAAAAATCCCCAGATATTTGCAAACAGAAGTATTGTGCAAAGGCTACAGTTCAACTACAAGAAACAGTTCCATCTGTTATTAGTGAGTCTAGTTGGTTGTAGTAGGAGTTTTAACATTGTATCTTTTTAGCTTTAATAGAAGCAATTGTAATAGGTACACATTGTTCAAGTTAAAGTTAGCTTGAAGTCTGTAGAAATTAGCTAGAGGCTAGTTGATACAAAGAGGATTAGAGTTAGTCCTAGGATTACAAAAGAGTTTATTTTGTAAGTCCGTTTGGCTCAAAGTTTTTAGTGAAGTGTTTGAGAAAATCCTACTGAGGAGTAGGTTGTGGTTTTTTCACCTTTTGAGCCAGGTGTTTTCAAAGTAAAATATCTTTGTCTTTACTTTACTTCTTTAATATTCCGCAAATAGTAGTAAGTAGTACACCAACAAGAACCATGTTCTTCTTATTAGACAGCACTCAAAAATTGGGTACTGCACAATTAACTTATAATATTGTGTGGTATTGACGTCTAAAACAACAATTGGTATCAGAGAGGGTTATCCATGAAAAGGATAACACCTTGGAAAAGATCAAGATGAGTGCACCACCTGGGAACTGGGAAGGTCAATCAACTGCAAGGCCACAACTCTTTAATGGCCAATACTATTCTTGGTGGAAGAATAGAATGAAGGACCACCTTATTGGGGAGGAATATGAACTCTGGGACATAGCCACTGATGGACCACTTGCAAAAATGAAGAAAAATGCTAAAGGTGTAGATGTACCTAAGACTAGGGCTGACTGCACGACTGAAGATCTGAAGAAATGGGAAAAGAATGCCAAAGCAAAGAAGTGGCTAGTGTGTGGATTAGGACCAGATGAATACAGTAGAATCCAAAGTTGCACCACTGCCAAGGAAATCTGGGATACTCTACAAGTAGCCCATGAAGGAACATCTCAAGTGAAGAGGTCTAGAGTTAAACTACTATACTCTCAGTATGAAAACTTCACTATGAAAGAAGGAGAGACAATTCAGGAAACGTACACAAGGTTCAAAACCTTGACAAATAAACTCAAGTCTCTTGGAAGAATCATACTTGAAGAAGACAACGTAGAGAAGATCTTGACAAGGGTTCTGCCTATCTCCTGGGAAAGCAAGATCACTGCTATTCAGGAATCCAAAAATATGGGAACCCTTGGACTGGATGAGTTGATTGGAAACATCACTGCTTATGACCTCAGAAGGCAAACCATGAAGATGGATGCCCCAAAGAAGGAGAGAAGTCTAGCACTAAGGATCACTGAGGGAACTGATCTGGAAGAGGATGAGATGGCCATGATAACCAAAGAATTCAGAAACTTTCTCATGAGGAAAAAGGGCATCTCCAGGGGAGGAAACTTCAACAAGGCAAAGGCACCAAAAAGGTCAGCTACTGAGGGATGCTACAAGTGTGGAAAGACTGATCATCTTATCAAAAAATGCCCTCAGTGGGAAGTAGAATGGAGGAAAGAAAGATATGAGAGAAGGAACAGGAGGAAGGAATAGGTTCAACCCAAGACAAACGCAACAAAGGCTATGGTTGCTGCTTGGGGGGAAAGTTCAGATGAAGAATCAGAAGATGGGGAGACTGAAGATCAGGCTCTCATGGAAATTGGAGAATCTGATGAGGAGACTTATGAAGAACCAGAGGTAAGTATCTCACAACTTAAAACTAAAATAAAGTTTTTATCTAAGGAGAAATTCTCTGAGTTGCTACTTGACTTCATAGATGATTCTGAGGAAACAACCAAAGAGAAGGATCAACTATCTAAAAAGTGTGCAATTCTAAAAGCAAAATGCATGGACAGTGAATCTGAAAAGAAAAACACTGTCTTGATGAACCAGGTTCATCCACTCGAAACTAAGATTCTAGAGCTAAAATCTGAAAACTTAAAGTTAAGACTTGGATCCAGTAAAAAGGTAGTTGATCACTCTCATGCTGTGTTAGAAGAAGACTTAGGTAAAATGAAAGATAATATGTATGCCAAGGATGAGTAGATAAGATCTCTTAAAGAAGATCTTGGCAAAGTCAAACATGAATTAGATCGAACATGTAAATGAAATAAATCCTCCGACGCCCTGATATGGCTTCAAGAGAATCTTAGTACAAATAGGAGAGGGATTGGATTTAGAAGTCAATTGCCCAAGTGGGATGCCAAAAACAAGTGTCTCACTCTTCCTGAGAATAAAATCTGCACCCATTGTGGTAAGACTGGACACTACAAATATGAGTGTACTGAAAAAGAGCAGGCCAGTCGAAAAAATAAGAGGTTTGTAAAAGGGAAAAACTGGCTGCGAAATTGGGCCAGGAAAAATTTGATTCATCCATTCTCTCATAGAAAAGGACCCAAAATAGTTTGGATTCTTAAGACTAACCTTTGAGTCCTTTTGTAGGTTCAAGTGAGAGGAGGCAGCCAGATTTGGTACTTGGATAGTGGCTGCTCAAAACATATGACTGGGAACATGGAACAGTTCCTTTCACTTGAAAGTCTCAAAGGAGGAAATCTCTCCTATGGAAACAGAAAGAAATGTGAAATCATTGGGGTTGGTAAGGTAGGTAAGGATGATACACGATATAATGAACATGTATATCAAATAGATGGCTTGAAATATAGTCTGATCAGTGTATCACAACTATGTGACAAAGGTAACCTGGTTGCTTTTACTTCCACAAAATGTTTTGTTATTAACCTGCTTACTGACAAGATTGTTTTGCAGGGAAAAAGAATGAATAACATCTATGTCATAGATTTGTCCACACTGTCTGAAAATGAACTCACTTGTCTAAGTGTGTTGGACAGTGATCCCCTCCTGTGGCACAAACGACTTGGTCATGCAAGTCTAACTCAACTTAACAAACTAGTCTCTAAGGAATTAGTGGTAGGACTTACTAACATTAAGTTCAAGGAAGACAAATTTTGTGAGGCATGTGCCAGGGGAAGCAGGTAAGGTCCTCTTTCAAAAGTAAGAAAATGGTCAGTACCACCAGGACGTTGGAACTGGTTCATATGGATCTATGTGGTCCTATGAGAACTTTAAGTATAGGTGGTAAGAGATATGTGATGGTGCTAGTTGATAATTTTTCTAAGTTCACTTGGACCTTATTCCTACCATCTAAGGTTGAAGCATTTGATATGTTCACCTCATTTGTTAAGAAAGCTCAAAATCAATTGGGACATCAACTGGCATCAATAAGATATGACCATGGTACTGAGTTTGAGAATACCAAGTTTGCTGAGTTCTGTGATGAACATGGTGTCAATCACAACTTTTCTGCTCCTAGAACCCCATAGAAAAATGGGGTTGTTGAAAGGAAAAACAGAACTCTTGAAGACATGGCAAGAACCATGCTTCTATCAAGCAAACTACCTCACAGCTTCTGGGCAGAAGCAATTAACACTGCATGCTACATTATTAATAGATGCATGACCAGACATCTGGTAGAGAAAAATCCTATGAATTACTTAAAGGGAGAAAGCCCAACATATCCCATCTTAGGGCTTTTGGATGCAAGTGTTATGTGGATAATAATGGCAAAGATTCTATAGGAAAATTTGATCCCAGAAGTGATGAGGGAGTGTTCTTGTGATATTCAACACATAACAAAGCTTATAAAATATACAATAAACGAACTATGTGTGTAGAAGAAAGTGTACATGTTGTCTTTGATGAAACTAACACTTTATCTGAGGGACAGGAACTAGAAGATGAGGAGCTTGGACTTGTGAGGAGAAATGACCACATTGAAGCACCTATGGCAGATGGAACAGGTTATGGACCAGGTTCAACAACCCCACGCAATTCGACAGAGGGAATTCTACCTGAAAATACTGGCCCTAATCCTGTTCCACAACTACAAGACAACATGGAACAATCCAGAAGTGAACAACTGGTACTCAAAATAGAAAGATATCAGAGTTCTCACCCTCTTGAGAAAATCATAACAAACTTGAGATCTGGAATCGAAACTAGATCCTCCTTGAAAAATCTGTGTGCGTTTGATGCAATTTCTATCATTGATTGAATCAAAGAACATTGCTGAAGCCCTGCAAGATGCTGATTGGGTAAAGCCATGCAAGAAGAGCTGAATAAATTTTAGAGGATTCAAGTATGGAACTTGGTACCTAAGCCACTAGACAGATCGATAATTGGCACCAAATGGGTCTTCAGAAACAAGCTCGATGAGGATGGGACTGTTACAAGAAATAAGGCAGATTGGTTGTTCAAGGATACAACCAAGAAAAGGGAATTGAATATGATGAGACCTTTGCTCCTGTGGCAAGATTGGAGGCAATCAGACTTCTTATAGCATTTGCTGCACACATGGAATTCACTCTTCATCATATGGATGTAAAGAGTGCCTTTCTTAATGGCTATTTGAAGGAAGATGTACTTGTAAAACAGCCTCCTGGTTTTGAAAGCAAAGGGTCACCTAATCTTGTATATAAACTTGACAAGGCTCTCTATGGTCTCAAGCAAGCACCTAGAGCTTGGTACGAGAGATTGTCAAAATTCCTGCTGGAACATGGGTACAAACGAGGTAAGAGAGACAGTACTTTGTTCCTAAAGGATAAGGGAAAATATCTTCTGATTGTGCAAATATATGTTGATGATATCATATTTGGGGAAACTACTGAAAAACTTAGCAAGGAATTTGCTACATTAATGGGGAGTGAGTTTGAAATGAGTATTATGGGTGAGCTAACCTTCTTCTTAGGTTTGCAAATCAAACAAACTCCACATGGCACAATGATACATCAACAGAAGTATGTGAAAGAACTCCTCAAGAAATTCAAAATGGAGGATTCAAAGGAGATAGATACCCCAATATCCACAGCTACAAAATTGGATGTGGATGAACCTAGTTCATCCGTTGATCAGAAGACATACAGAGGGATGATTGGGTCTCTACTCTATCTTACTGCAAGTAGACCTGATATTGTGTTCAGTGTGGGACTATGTGCTAGGTTTCAAGCCAATCCAAAGGAGTCCCACCTCACTGTAGTAAAAAGAATTTTAAGATATCTGAAGGGAACCGCTGATCTGCGCCTTTGGTATCCTAAAAGTAGTAATTTTTAACTTGTAGGATATGCTGATGCTGATTATGCAGGTTTCCTGGTTGACAGGAAAAGTACTTCAGGCATGGATCACTTTTTGGGCTCCTGCCTTGTCTCTTGGGCCACCAAGAAACAGTAGCCTTGTCTACTGCTGACGCTGAATATGTGGCTGCAGCCTCTTGCTGTGCCCAGTCGCTATGGATCAAGCAACAACCCCTGGACTTTGGTATAGATGTGGGATGCATTCCTATTTATTGTGATAACACTAGTGCAATTAGTATGACTAAGAACCCGGTTCATCACAAGAGAACTAAGCACATAGATGTTAGGCACCATTTCCTGAGGGATAACTATGAAAAGGGAATGATCTCAATCGAATTTTGTGCTACTGATCATCAAATTGTTGATATATTTACCAAAGCATTGAGTAGAGATCATTATGAGAGAAACAAGCTTGAATTAGGGATGATTAAGATCACCTAATTGAAAAACAAAAATGAAAAAAAACTGAAAAATTGAAAAAGAAGGGAAGTTTCTTTTTGGCTAGAAAATTTTAATTAGGTACTTAATCAGATTAACCATTGCTCAGTACTATGTCTTTATTGCCATACTCTTCTGCCATGTATTAATATGATTCCCTAGTTACTAATGATGTTTCTCTATCTTTGTGAATTGAGGCAAGATAAAGATTTTTAACAGGATGAACCTGGTTCATCCATGCTGGTTTACATGACTGACAAGGTACATTCTCATCTCCATACATGTATTAATTCAAGTACATTCATACATGAGCAGGAATCTATCCACTTATGGTTCAAATCAATATTCTCGTACTTACATAAATAATGAACCAGTTCCAAGAAGTCCCGTCTGAATTACTTAGCCTAGTTTTATGGGGAAAGTAACTGTCTAATCAATGTCAATCGCTGACAGTCCTTAATCGATTAGTATCCTACTTGGGTTAATACACTTCCGTTGTAATCTCCCCAGCCACAAGTTATAAATAGGCCACCATTACCCATTGTGCATAATGCAACAGTCGAACCTTGTTCAACTTACTCAACTCAAAATCCCTACTGCCTTTTATTTTCTTCTCTCACTAACAAAATAAAGATCATGTCGTCTCCTCCACCAGCTTCTTCTGACTCATCCTCAAATAGAGATTATGATGGGGAAACTATGAATCCGACTCAAACTCTCCCTCAGTTTATAGTTCCGAGTCTCCTGAAGAATCATCAACCCCAGAACACTCTACAATCCCTGAACCCACACCAAACCCTACCCCAGCCCCCAAAACCCGTCGTGTTAAGGTTCTTGCACGCAAATCTGTGGCTTCTGGTTCAAGAGAAAAATTCTTGGAAGTATTGTTACATGCTGAGGAAGGCTCCAAACCAGAATCATCCAATGATTCATTCAAATCAGCCAATGAAGACGAAGCACCTGATTCATCCAGTGCTGAGAAAGGTAATACTGAAGTTACCTCTGATTTAAATTTTGCTGAAAATCAATTAATGTTGGTGGGGTCTGTGGTGGATGTGGAAGTTCCAAGAAGGCAAAGAAAATTTGGGAAAGAGAAAAATCTTGAGAACGAGGGAGAAGTAGATGTGAGGGCATCCAGGGAGTATAGTACCACACTTGCAATTTGTGGCCCCATTCTTGAAAATCTTGAAGAAGATGTCATGGTTTTAGGGGGAACTACTGAAGTTGAGGAAGTTGCTGCTGGGTTGGAGAAGTTAATGAAGGAAATAGATGAACATGTTTCTTCTGGGAAAGAAACTTTGGCTGAAAGACTAAAGAAGCTGGGGGACTCATACAACCCCAAGAAAAGAAGGACTACAAAGTCCAAAAAGTCTAAAGCCTCAGTTCCTTCAAAGAAAAGGAAGACTGCTGATTCTGTTGGTGTACCTGTTCCTAGGGTACGTGCTACGAGAAATACTGTACCAGAAGAGGAGGAGAAGTTGGAAAAATCTCATCAAGAGAGCAAAAGAAAAAAGGCAGAGAAGGGGAAAACAAAGGTAGGGGAGCGTGTTGAAGCTATTGTTGACGATGAAGAGTTATTGGACCTGGTCCAACAAGAAGAGGATGCTGCTCCAGTGGTTATCAAGACACCCAAGCCCAAAAAGGCTAAGACTTCTTCAAAGAAGTCAGCTACTGTGTCCATCGCCAGTGGGCGTACTTCTTCGAGGACAAGGTCTAAGATAGAGAAAGTGAAGAAAGTACATATTGTTGAGACGGATGATGATCCAGAATGGAGTAGAGAGGAAGCGAAGGAGGTTATAGACATGTCTACTGATAGAGTTTCCATGTTCGGCAAGAGAACAATCTTGAAGGGAAAGTTGTTGAAGGATTTGGAGGAGCCTGGAATGAGGTATTTGCTGGATTTTCTGGCAGCGCAGGGCTAGAAGGACATGGTCTTTCGCATGGAAGGCAGGCTGGTCAGAAATGAAGTTGTGGAGTTCATGGGGAATGCCACAGTCATTGGAGGTAGGGTCACATCATTGGTCAAGGGAGTTGAAGTCTCCTTTGATTCTCAAGAACTGAGAGTCATTCTAGACATTCCAGCTGAGGGTTATGAAGACTACATTAGGCAGAGATGGCCTTGTTTAGATGGAATGGCCTCAACTCTCAATATCACCAGATTCTTCTGCGACAATGAGAAGGAGCTTGAACCCAAGGCTGTGTACAAGAGTGAGATGAAGCCTGAGCACAAGCTGTTCTTTGAATTTGTGATCAAATTCCTGTTGCCCAGATAAGAACGACAACACATTGCTAACTACATGGATTTAACCCTCATGGAGTGTCTGTATAGAGGCAAGCAGATCAATTGGCCAGCTTTTATCATCCAACTCTTGGACAGAGTGGTGAATGGAACCAAAGCCCATGCGATCCCTTTTGGCTTTATTCTGACTGCAGTTCTTGCTCATTTTGGAGTTCCTAAAAAGAAGGCTGATATGGCTACTGCTAAGGATTTCTTCGGGAAGGACACTCTGTTGTCTTGTGATTATACTGTCAATGCCCCGGCATATGAACCTGGTTCATCTCGGAAGTAACCAGTCAACAACAAGGTCTATACTCTGGTGCAGGAAACCGAGTTAAAGGATATGGAGATCCTTCAATTGAAGTCTCTCTTAATTGAGGTGGAAGCTGAGCGTGATGATCTCAAAGCTGAGTTAGCAAATAAGAAGGAGAAAAATGAAGGTGTTTTAAACCAAATGCTGTCCCTTCTACAAACCAAGAACCCAGCCTCATCTGCACCCTCCCAGCCTTAGGAATGTCCAGTGCTACCCCCTCCAAACCAATCAAGTGCCTAGTTCGGACAATGTCTAGTTTTTGTTTCAGTTTTATCTGTTTTTCTCATGTTTTGGCTGTTTTGATTATAATCTGTTTTAGTGCTGATCATCACTATTAATCACTGAAAGCTTCTGTTTTGAAAAATGTCTCAATTTCTTATTTAGCTTACATTATTAGTTTCTTGTGTTGATTAATCATGTTTGCACCTGCATTTTCCTAAATTGGCCATGAGTAAGAATTAAAAATCAGTAAGTATCATTTTGCAACTTTTCGATGATGCCAAAAGGGGGAAGATATGCTGTGTGTTTCAAAATTTTCGAAAAGAGATATTTATAAGCTAATGAACCTGGTTCTCAATGATTAATGCTTAAAAATATACAAAGTGTTTGAAGTGTATACTAGAGAAAAGCACAGAGTTTGTCATCATCAAAAAGGGGGAATTTGTTGGCCCATGTCACTAAATGGGTTTTGACGATTGACAAATGTTAACAAGTTGAACAAGGTCCATCAAAGCATATACACCTGAACGGAGCAGTTGGCATAAGAATCGTACAAGCATAGGAGATATCAGTGATTGATGAGAATCAAAGAACTAAGAGGATGTCTCCTAATACGAAAAGATTGCAAATTGATGAAGATGACAGAAGTAGAATTCAGCTAGGACAGAAATAAAGGAAGGAAGTTGAGTTATACTTGAACTCGTTCACCCAGGTAGAGTTGAACTAGAATTGGAAGACAAGCTCAACAACTGACTCTATAAATACTCAAAGTATTACTGCTGAAATTCGTGACGCACAGAGAATAAATTGAATCAAGTTCTGAAAGCAAAATTCCTAGATATATGCAAGCAGAAGTATTCTGCAAAAGGCTACAGTTCAACTAGAAGAAACAATTCCATCTGTTTATCAGTGAGTCTAGTTGGTTGTAGTAGTAGTTTTAACATTGTATCTTTTCAGCTTTAATAGAAGCAATTGTAATAGGTACACATTGGTCAAGTTAGAGTTAGCTTGAAGTCTGTAGAAATTAGCTAGAGGTTAGTTGATACAAAGAGGATTAGAGTTAGTCCTAGGATTACAAAAGAGTTTATTTTGTAAGTCCGTTTGGCTCAGAGTTTTTAGTGAAGTGTTTGAGAAAATCCTACTGAGGAGTAGGTCGTGGTTTTTTTCACCTTTTGAGCCAGGTGTTTTCCACGTAAAATATCTATGTCTTTACTTTACTGCTTTAATATTCCGCAAATAGTAGTAAGTAGTACACCAAGAACAACCAGGTTCTTCTTATTAGACAGCACTCGAAAATTGGGTACTGCACAATTAACTTATAATATTGTGTGGTATTGACGTCTAAAACAACAATAACACATCACAATAACAACTCGCACCACAAGCGCCCATATATCCCAACTTGCCAACAATCAACAATATTAATGTTTCCAAAAAAATAGCCCATGGCTCCACCACAACGCGTACAAGAATATTGACAACAATAATGAAAGCTAAATGCTCAACAAGAAAGATGTCTCAACAATAAACAATTTCGCCTCAACGTGTTAACGACTTTCATAACTTTAGCACCAAATAACTCAACAATGAGAGAGATAATGTATAACCACGATATTAGGTATGAATAACTCACAATAAAAGAGATAACATATAACAATGACTTCAAATAGTGAAAATCAACAATGAACGAGATAACATGAACAATAACTTCAGATAATGATAATCAACAATGAAAGAGATAACATGAACAATAACGTCAAATAATGATAATCAACAATGAAGAGATAGCATGTAACAAATAAAAGAGGCACCAAGTTCAACTAAAATGTGAGGGCAATTTATCAATTAGACGTAGAACAATTGCTAACAAAATCATTTAAGGCATGTAACGATAGACTAATACAAGTAAGAATAGATTGACTATGAGAATTTAGAACATGATATGACAATTAAATTAAGGCATGGAAGGAGTATAAGGAGCCTAGATCGGTCAAATACCATGTACAATCCGTGTACCCACTCGTCACCTTGAGTACACGACTTTCACATAGCATAAATGAATCAATCAATACCAATCCTAAGGGGAGTTCCACCGCACAAAGTTAGGCAAGATACTTACCTCAACTAGGCCAATTCAACTCTCAAAAATAACTTTTCCACTAAAATTCGCCTACACATAGCTCAAATCTAACCAAAATCGACTTAATATCATCAAACAATTATAGGGAAATCAATTGCAATAGAAAAAGCTATGATCTTTACACTTTTTCCAAAAAGTCAACATAAGTCAAATCAGGGATGCTCGATCAAAACTCGGATCCAATGGTGGATTCTGGGAACCCATGAACCACGAGTTCATATATCTTATTAGTTTCAAAATCTAAGTCCATTCGACTCTAAAGACTCAATTTCTTATTTTTCAAAAAGTTGACAAAGTTCCACAAATTTTTACTTTGATTCACATGATTTTGTTGTTAAAATCTAAGATATATTGATTGATTATGATTAGAATCACTTCCAAAGCTTGTAGGTAAGAAATCTCCTCTCCAAATTGTCTTTTACCGAGTCTAGGGTTCAAAGAGGAGAGAATGTTTTCAAAAATCCCGTCTCCCAGCCCTTTGTACTAGCTGCAGATGTCGCATTTGTGATAAAGGGTTTGAATTCGGGAAACCTCACAACTGTGAATTAGGGCTCGCATTTTGCGAACCCTGACAACCTCAGTCAACATCGCATTTGTGATAAAAGGCATCACAATTACGAAGCTGGGAACTCGATAAAGTGAACAAATCTTCGCAATTGCGAACTAGACAAAAATCCTGCTTACTTTGCAAATGTGAAAGGGGAGTCGCAATTGCGACACTTCCCCTTTATTTCACCTTCTCAATTGTGAGGATGGTGCTCGCAATTGCGATAACAGAGCACCAGCACACCAACACACCAGCAGTTCATTTTCAGTTCAAAACCATTACGATACATGTCCAAAATAATTTTGAGCCATCGGGGCTCCAAACCAAACATTCACACAAGTCTAAAAACATCATAAGAACTCGCTCGGGCGATAAAAATAACATCTAAAACTACGAATCGAACACTAAAATGCATGAATTTCAAAGTTAAGTTCAATAATTTCTAGAATTACAACTAAATGTCCAAATTCTATCAGATCGACTCCAAATGGTACCAAATTTTGTGGACAAGTTTTAAATAGCAAAACGGTCCTATTCCAAGTCCCAAAATAAAATTTCAAGCTCGATAGCTAAAAGTCAACCTACGATAAAACCTTTTAACTTCAAATTGCCTAATTTCCGCAAAACAACACAAATCAACCTACGAACTTCCAAAATCACGATACAAAGCTATCAGAGTAATCAAAACACCATTTTGAGATCGTTTTCACAAAAGTCAAAGTTTGCTCAATATTTCTAATATAAACTTCTAAGTCAAGAATCAAAGGGTCCAAATCCACCCCAAAGCTTTTCGGAATAATACTAACCGACCCCACAAGTCATAAAATCATAAACACACATGTGTGAAGAATAAAAAGGGTAACGGGGTGCAATTACACCAAATGTTGGACGTATAGAATTTAATGAACAGACATTACATAGAATATCCACATTCAAAGCCAGTCGTTATGCACCCATCAATGACACTTTTATTCTTATTCAAGAGGAGCTTAATTTGGGGATCTTTTCTCCCTCAAGAGAGCTAAAAATAGAAGGATTTATAACCATTGTAAGACATGAAACATTCTAAAACCTAAGTTGTACTTTATTACTTTATGCTCAATCTAGTAGCTTTATCATCGCTTTGTAAGTTCTTTCACTACTTCTCTTGGAAAGACCGAATTCGGAGTCAGGCTCATTATTTCCTTTTATTTTACCCATTAATCTTATTTCAGACCATTTCTATTCCTCTGTATCGTATGGCACCAGATGAGTTAAAGGAACTAAAAGAGCAGCTTTAGGAATTTCTTGATAAGAGGTTTATTATGCCAGTGTGTCGCTTTGGGTTCACCAGTTCTGTTTTGGCAGAAGATGGACGGTACTATGTGGATGTGCATGGATTATAGGCAGTTGAACAAAGTCACAATCAAGAACAAGTATCCTTTGTCACGTATTGATGATCTATTTGACCAGCTTCAGTGAGCCAGGGTGTTCTCTAAGATTTATTTGAGGTCTGGGTATCACTAGTTGAAGTTCGGGGCTCGGATATTCAAAAGACGGTATTAAGGACCTGTTATGGTCATTATGATTTCCTTGTGATGTCTTTTGGGCTAACCAATGCCCCAACAACGTTCATACATATGATGAACAGTCTGTTTCATCCTTATCTCAATCCATTTGTTAAAGTATTCATTAATGATATTATGGTGTACTCTCGTAGCCAGGAGAAGCATGCCAGAATTATGGTGTACTCTCGTTGCCACTTTCCATCATTTCATATATACGCACGCAGTTTAAATCATAGTTGTGGAGGGCCGTACAACAAGAATTGGGCACCCAGGTGGAGTTGAGTACAACATTTCACCCTCAAACGGACGGACAGTCCGATCGCACTATTCAGGTATTCGAGGACATGTTACGCGCTTGTGTCACTGATTTTGGGGGTTCATGGGATTAGTTTCTACCGCTCGTGGAGTTTTCCTACAACAACAGCTACCAGCCGAGCATTTAGATGGCTCCATATGAGGCCTTGTATGGGAGACGGTGTAGATATCTGGTGGGTTTGTTTGAGGCAGATGAGGCTAGGCTATCGGGTACTGACTTGGTTCAGGATACTTTGGACAATGTTAAATTAATTCAGGAGCAGGTTCGCACGGGCAGTCGAGACAAAACAGTTATGCCGATGGGAAGGCCCGTGTGTTACTTACATGGTTGGGGAGAAGGTTCTACTCAAGGTTTCACCCATGAAGGGTGTTTGAGGTTTGGGAAGAAGGAAAAGTTGAACCCTCGGTATATTGCTCCGTTCGAGGTGCTGCAGAGGATTGGGGAGGTGGCTTACAAGCTTGCCTTGCCTCCTAGTTTGATCGAGTGTGCATATTATATTTCATGTTTCTATACTCCGAAAATATGTCGGATGATCTGTCTCATGTTTTGGATTTCAGCACGGTTCAATTGGTTGGTGATCTAACTTATGATGTGGAGTCGGTGGCCATTTTTGATCCGCGAGTTTGAACGTTGAGGTCAAAGGACATAGCTTCATGAAGGTGTTGTGGAGAGGTCAGCCAATTGAGGAGGCTACCTGGTAGACCAAGAAGGAGATGCGGTGCAGATACCCACGCCTATTTGAGAGTCCAGGTATATTTCTAGACCCGTTCAAGGATGAACGTTTTTTAAGAGGGGGAGGATGTAACGAACCGGCTGGTCATTTTGAGAATTTTAGCCCTGTTTCCCAATTTACTTCTTATTATGTACTTTATAGTTGCTTATGTGACTTGCCGAGGTAATCGGTTCGGGTCCAGAGGGATTTCGAAATGAATTGAGACACTTAGTCTTAAGTTGGTAACTTAAGTTGAAAAGGTTGTCCGAATGTTGACCTATCTGTAAACAACTCCGGAATGGAGTTTTGATGGTTCTGTTAGATCCATTGGGTTAGTTTGGACTTAGGAGCGTGTCCGGATTGTGATTTGGGGGTCCGTAATGGAATTAGGCTTGAAATGGAAAAATTTGGATCGTTTGGAAAGTTCGACCGAGAGAGGACTTTTTGATATTGGGGTCAGATTCTGATTCATAAAGTTGGATTAGGTTTGAAATGTCATTTGTGATATGTGTGCAAAATTTAGAGTGAATCAGACATGATTTGATAGGTTTCGACATCGTTTGTAGAAATTGGGAGTTCAAAGTATTATGCATGAATCTTTGTTGCGATTCGTGTTTTTGATGTTGTTTGATGTGAATTGAGGGCTTGGAGAAGTTCGTATCATGTTTTAGGACTTGTTGGTATTTTTGGTTGAGGTCCCCGGGGCCTCGGGTTCATTTCGGATGGTTAACAGATCGAAAGTGGAGTTTGGAAGACTGCAAGTTGGGATGCGCATAAAAGCAAATTTTTGACTGGGGGTTGAGGAGCGCAGATGCAAAAGGTACTCCACAGGTGCGGACTCACACCTGTGCTTGGAGGGTTGCAGAAGTGGAAGTAGGAGTGATGGGACTTACCGCAAAAGAGGCTTGTTATGCAGATGCGCGTCTGCAAAAGCATGGGTTAGACCGAAAAAGAGGTTGGTCGGCTTAGTGGTTTCCACAGATGCGGATGTTCGACCGCAAAAGTGGTGTCGCTGTAGTGGATAAGTTTTTCGGAAAATCGAGAATGCTGGGAAGACTATTTAAAAACAAGGGTTCGCGATTTAGCTTCATTTCAAACATTTTGAGCTCATGTTTTGGCGATTCTTGAGAAGATTTTCGAGGGGATTCTTGAGGTAAGTCCCTTGTGCTCATTTTTTTATCAATAATCTTATTTCGGTATTGTTTTTTCCACCTAGATTGTGTGGTTTTGAGGTTAAATTTGGGGGTTTGAGGCTAGGTATTTGGAGAATTTGTTTTTAGGATTTAGGTGGCGATTTGGTGTCGAGTTTTGGTAAAATTAGTATGGTTGGACTCGTGGTTGAATGGGCTTTCTTGTTTTATGAATTTTGTCAGATTTCCAAACGTGGGCCCGGGGGCTGACTTCGGGAGGCAAAGGTGTGTTCGAGTGTTGTTTTGCTCGGGTTGAGCTAAGTAACACTTCTAAATTTGGCCCTGAGGGTTTGAAACCCCGAATTATGTGTTATATGATTGGTGTTGAGGTGACGCATATCCCACGTGATGGCATGCAGACGTGCACCGTGAGAATTGTGACATGGTCGATTCCATGGAACTTTATAGTGGATTTATCTTGTTGATATCCATGTTTCCATCATGTGAGAAAGTAATTGAGCTGTCAATCATGCTAGAGATCATGTTTAGCCTATATGATGGTACTATTGGGACCCACAATCGTTTTTTCTTGCTGTTGACTTATTTATTTCCTGGAAATTTTGTGCTTAGTCATATTCTCAGTCTCTGTTGCTATTTACTGATACATCATTTCACTATTTTCGGGCTAGTTTCATGACGTTATGAGCCATTGAGAGAGACAATAGAGAGATTGATGACTCAGTGAGGCCAAGGGCCAGATTATGAATGACATTTATGGGATCGGGGTGCACGCCGCAATGGGTTTTACTTATTTATGCATGGATCTGGCTTATGATAGCGCTTGGGCTGAAGGAGCCCCTCCGGAGTCTGCACCACTCCTAGTGAGCATAGTTGATTTATATTGAGGGATTAATCTTCCCTGGACATGGATCTTGTCCGAATCATTTATACTTGTGGATGGATCTTCCCCATGGGCAGGATTGGCCCTACCCAATACTGAGTGACTAATTGTCAGTTGATGATTATATTTCCGGGATAGATCTTCCCTAGGCCGGCTTGTCCATATAAATCATAGAGTTATTGAGCATTTTGAGAGCGTGAGCCCACGAGTCTTTCAGCATGGTGCATCACATACAGGATGTGCATTGGCATGTAGAAGTAGAGAAGTTATATTCTTCATATCATTCAGAATTGATCTATCTTACTGGTATTGAGTTTAATTGTTGAACTTGGAAGCATGTCTACGTTTTCTGTACTGTTATTTTTATGTGGAACTGTACTGGTTGAGTTCATCACTAGTTTCAGTCCAAAGGTTAGATTTGTTACTTATTGAGTCGGTTGTACTCACGCTACACCATGCACCTCGTGTGCAGATCCAAGTCCTTCCGGTTACAGCGGTTGCTTTGTGGAGCGACTTTCGGAGACTATCAAGCTAGATGCTTGGCATTTGCAGATCTTGACTTCTCCCTCCTTATCTTTCATTTATATTTCAGTTTTATTCTCTAGACATTGTATTAGACTATATCCCTATGTAGATGCTCATGTACTCGGTGACGCCCCGATTTTCGGAGAGATTTGCATTGAGATTTCTTTTTTCTTATTTACTTTTAAAATGGTATTTCTTAAATTTAACTGCTTCCGTATTTTTCAAAGATTTTGATGTATTGAAATGGTTGAGTAGTTGGCTTTCCTAGTTCCATGATAGGCGACGTCACCACGAGTTGGTTTTGGGTCATGACAAGTTGGTATCAGAGCCTAGGTTACATAGGTCTCACGAGTCATGAGCAGGTTTAGTAGAGTACCGCGGATCGGTACAGAGACTTTTGTACTTATCTTCAAGAGGCTGCCGAACCCTTAGGAAACTTCACATTCTTGTATATTGTCGTGCTGATCTTTTGATTCCGTTAATTTAACTTCTGTTATTCTATTCTTTCACAGACGGTGAGGACACGTGCTACCGGGCAGGATGGACATCCACCAGTACCACCAGCTAGGGCCATGATGACTTCCAAATCCACTACTAAAAAATAAATGGACACGGTCGCATGCAATATAATTTACCCAACTATGAGTCGGGGTCGAATCTTGTAGAGAACAATATTTAAGCGATTAGGCGTGTAAGAGAATTATCACTTCTTATGCTAAGCCAAACACTTAGAATGGTTTTGAGAAAATATTTATAACTAATTGTGAAAATGAAAATTAACCTATAAAGCAAGTAAAATGATCAATGACTACAAGTATGGATGCATGGGGAATTACACTCAAGTAACAATCCAATGTATTTCACTATTTTACAAATATGAGAGATTTTATGTTAATTATCCTCGGCTAATAATTCTACATTAGCTTCATACGAAGACTAACAAGACTTCCTAATTGAATTATCCCTAAAATAATTAAGAGATTAAGCACATCCGAATATGGCTACAAGTAGATCAATCTTATCCCTGGGTAGAATCTATAAAGTGAGGGTTAAAGCCTCAAGTTCTTGTTAATTAATCTTTCTCAAACCCAAATTATCTTTCCCAACATTAATTTGAAGTAAATGGGCGAGTCCTAGGGTTAGCCAATCCCTTTGGAAACACTAAAGAACAAAAATAATTAAAGAAACAATAACTCACTTCATCATAATTAAAAATCGTTCAATACATAAACACAACAAGATATTTAATCCACTCTAAATATAAATATTCAAATAAACAAGATTCAAATGTTGGAAAACATACTACACACTTAGATATACAATACAAAGTAAGGAAATGAAGATATAAACATAAATGGTTAAGAATTTCTCAAACCAAAAGCTTCAAAATCATCAAGACCCAAGTGTGTGAGCAAGAACCCAAGATCCAAAACTTGTGTTCTCTCTCAAAAGATGTTCAAAGCTGCCCATGATATGCCAAAGGTGTGTCTCCAATAATCTACGTCGAGTATTTGTGGGTTTGGAATGTAGAAAATGTGAAATGCCAAGAGTGTCCATAGCTGAAGCCTGTTGACCGCACCTGCGGAACAATCCTCACGGGTGCGGTTACGCATATGGGAATAGAAGCTCACAAAAGCATGATTTGATGGGAACAAGGTATTCCGCAGAAGTGGACATCCACGCGTAAGAGTGTGAACGCAGGTGCGGACATCAAGCGCAGAAGAGCGACCAAAAATGCAGTGAATCAGTCGCTGAAGTGATTCATGCCTTCCAAGTATTCATCCACAAATGCAGACCATTTCCTTGCAAATGCGAGGTCACAAAAGCAACTAGTGTTCCGCAGATGCATAATCACTGAAGGAATTTGCACTTTTTAACTCTTTTTTGGTCAATTCACCTTAATTGAATTCAAAGCTCTTCATAGCATCATTTACCTGAAAATTTAGCAATGCACACCATAAATCACCTCATTTTATAATTAAAGGACGCAAACTCTAAAGAAAAAAGACTAAGATAAATGGTAAAATCACCACTCACCAACACCCCCAACTTAAAGCTTCTGCTTGTCCTCAAGCAAATCAAAACCAACAATTCAATGAGGTTCTACCATTTAAAGCAGAAGTAGCATTGCTATCATTCACAAATCACATTCTCCAATTAAGCATCATACTTATGGATTTTGTTGGTACTAATAATTAGGCTCAAGCATGTGAATCTCAATAAAATAACACCGTCATTTAGAAACAAATTCATGAAATGCAAAGGAGTTTCACAATAATCAAGTGACAACAAAAAGCCTCAAGAAGTGACTCAAAAGCACTTTTCTACTACATATGCTCAATTTACACCATCCGAAATCTAACAATGTCACCAATACATCCTAATCCATTTGCACTCACAAGAAAAAAAGTCACAAAATCGCAATATTTACAATAGCAACACAAGGGACAAATGCACAAAGACACTCACTCTCAACAAAGAATTTCAAGTGTTACAAAATATCATGCCATAAGCTTGCCCTTATTTTAATCCTCCGCCCTTTCAAGAACATTCGGTTGGAGATCCCATAAGGACTTTTAAAGCTCGTAATGTAGGTTTAGGGAAGGGTCGGATAAGTATTTGGGATACAAGTGACTACGCCCTCCTTGAACACTACTCACATTTGCCATTCTTTTTGCACTTTTCTTCTTTCAAAACCACATAGCCCTTATTGACAACTAGTTACCAAAATAGAACCACCTTAAAGTACCTCTCTAAGTTTCTCAAGACTCCATATTTTGTTTAATACAACTATTTTCTTTTGGAGCTTGACTATCTTCATATAAACAACTTTGAGGTATATGTTTCTACACATATTGTACAACGTTACCAATTTTCAAACTGACACCGACACCCTCAACTTAGGCTTTTATACTCATTCTCAACATTCAAGGAGGGACGGGTTCAAACGAGGGAATTATTTCACAAAAGGGCAAATGTTTGTAATGAGGTGGCCAAAGAAAAGGTTAAAGGCTCAAATGCGGTAAACTAATATTTATTCAATGGTAGGCTTGAAAGGCTAAAGAGGATTTTTCAAAGATCACAAAGAATGCCTAAGGTCATCCCTCCAACCAAAAACAATTAGCATTGGCATTGAAAGACCAACAAGGCAAGTTCTAGATGATAGACGTAAACACACAAATTATTTTTAACAAAAACTAACACACATGACACATGAACGAATCGAGACGGATCAATTTCACTTCTTAATAAGAGAATTTAGAGCGATACCATGCCAACTAGTGGGTAAAGAGTCACCAAATGAGCCAAAACGTTGTCAAAAAAATTATTCTTCCCCATGCAACTTACTTTTTTAATTTAAAACCAAAATTTGGAGGGGTATTCTTAATTCACACTTCACAACAAGAGACTAATTTTATTAGTACCAAACAATCCAAAAGTATCCACATAACAACAAAAGAATAATTCCCTTTATAAAGTCGTCACGCCATCCAGCACAGGAAAAAGTCACCTGGTTCAACACAAAAATATTTCTCGGGAAAGAATCATAGCATAAAAAAAACACAAGAAAATTTAATGGAAAGTATTACTACTAAAAGAGGTAAAAGTAAAATAAACTAAAAGATACTAAAGAGAAATACAATAAAAACCAAAGGAATAAAAATAAAATAACGAAAAACTACTAAAGAAATAAAATGAAAAAAAGCCACTAATACTAAATGAAAAATAATACCATAAACTACAAACTACTAAAGAAAATAAATAAATAACGAAAAATAAAATAGAATAACAAAATCCACTAATCCGCAAATATATCACCAATCACAAACTACGCTCGGCAAGAGCACATGATAAGTAATAGTAAAACAAGACTGGCAAGGGCACACAATATCCATACCAAAGCATAAGACCGACAAGTGCACAAATTAAGCATCAATGTACAAATAAAGTGTACTCCCTAAAGCCACCCCCAACTAAAAACACTGTAGTTTCCTCACTATGAGTAGTTTGAGGGTCTCCCTGAGGTCTGCATCAGACTAGCAGACTGCGGGAGAAAGGCTAATCACTGTCGTGAAGAAATATCGGCCTCATCATCATCAGTATCGTCAGAATCATCGCCAGAAACACTTGACATGAAGGAGTACTCTTCGCTATCATCGTCATCCTCAACTGGTTTCTTCCTTTTCGGCTGCCCGCATTTGAAAATGGCCTTGATGCCTCTCAACATCTTTATCATAAACATGCCCTTCTTCTTGTTTCTTGTTTTCTCTTTTTGGAAGTCTGTCTGAAGATTTAAATATGCCTTGGCCATGTTGCCATAGGATTCCTCGAGTCTGTTAACAAAAGCTACCAACATCTCATGAGACTCTGCCTGCTTTTTCCGTGAATATAGGTAGGTCTTCGTGTCTTCCCTGATAAAATATTCGGACCTAGGCCGGGGGTATGAGGGTCCACTCGGGAGCTACGACACTAAATCATAGATAATGCCAAGTTGCGAGTTCAACATCCCGAATGGTCCCTCAAGAAATGCTTCGTGTGAGGATGACTATGGTTCGACAATAGTGGTGACTTTCCTCTTCTTACTCTTTACCGCACTACCCTCACCCGTTACTCTCATAGGTTAAAGGGGTTTGTCGGCCGGTAACCAATGATCGGTGCTACGCACCTCAATATCTGGCCGCATGCACAACTCTGTAATCAGTGAAGGAAAAATCAACCCTTGGTTGTTGGCTAGCAAATATTCTCTCAGCTGCCGTAGGATATAGTGGCCGACATTCACATGAATGCCATCAAGAATGCATGCAATGATCAAGGATCTCGTATATGAGATATCTGAAACATTTCCACAGAGTGATACTCTGTTGTAGATGATATAGAGCCACATTTCAGCTTCAATTGTGAAATCGATGGACTTCAAACCCTTTCTCTTGTTAAACTATTATTCTCTCATACATATGGGACAGAGTTTAGAATCAAGCCATTCTCTGTTGTTGCAATGATCCTTTTCTCGCACTGGCTCAAGTGGATGGTTAGGAAGCCCTAGAATGTATTCAATTTGTTCAGTCCCAAACCTCACTGTTTTTCCCTTTATGGTGAGTTGTGGGTTGGTGAAGATTGTATGCTTAATATTATCTTAAAACACACGATCCCACTCCTCATTGTCTTTGCACAGAGTAGGAATGAAGCACGACCAACCGGAGGTTTGTAGACGACCATAGAATTCTAGAAGCAGCTCAACAAATTTATCCTCGGCGATCCCCTTTTCAAGCACGATCTTTTTTGTGAGAAGGTTGTTATAATACCGGCAATGACAATCAACATACATGAATCATTCATTGTCAAATTATTCCACGACTTCTTCCTCAATTTCATGATTAAACGCCACATTTTCGTTCATGTTCAAGTCTATTTTTGAAGCTTAGAGTACATAAAATATCAAAATCAAGCTAGTATGGCGTTATAAACATGTTAATAAATTCAAAACAATGCAATAAGGCCAAAGTATCAAGTCGAATGGGCCCTGGAAGCTCCAGTTTCAAAGCTACTGGAAGATGCCAAGTCTGCCCAGTTTTCGCACCTGCGAAAAAGCCATCGCAGGTGCGGACTCATCTCCGACATTTCGTTCTCTTTTGCGGACTTTCCCAGCTGACCATAAATCGCACCTACTTGAAGGGCTTCGCAGGTGCGGCCATTTTTGCGTTTCTGCGTTGTTTGGAAGAGGTTTCATAAACCCTGAACTGGCGACTCTTCTTCAGTTTAAACATAATTTTAGCACATAATTTTATACTCAAGAACTATAAATTAGTGCACTACATGAAAATACGACTCTATTAAACCTTATTTTATGGTACTTAGAAAAATAACTTACTTTTGGACAATTCGTCGAACACATGACAAGCAACGAGAAGTTATGCTTCTTTAAACAAATTGGGTACTCAGATTTCCCAAAACTTGTTTTACAACAACAACAACACACAAATTCACACTCAAAACCAATTCCTCACCCTAATATCAACCCTTATCAAGATTGGGAAAAGAAAACGGGACTGTGGGGACTGGCTATGAAGAAGAACAAGAAGATGATTGAAAATAGAGTAGTTGAGAGAGAGGTTGGTGATGAGTACATGATTGTCTTGTGTGACAGCAGTAGAAATTTAGATCAATGGAAAATTTGAGTAGCAGTTATATGATAAATTGATGAGTTTGGGTTTTGGGGAAAAGGGTTAGAGTATTACCTAATGAAATGAGGGCTTGGTTCATTAAAACTGCCTGACATACGCACCTGCAATTGGAGAAGCTCTTATGCCAAGTCGTATATGTGTTTATGTCATCGCACCTACGCAAGTTGCGCATATGCGCTAAGCTACTTGACTTTTGCGGAAGCGCACCTGCGTGCTTTTGTCCGGAGGTGCGGTTGCACCAGAGTTCAGCTGGACAGATCTGGGCGGTCACTGTTTGGCTTGTTCCAACACCTCAAACCCCTTAATTCAACTCCAAAAAATCTGAAACTTTTCATATTAGTCAAAAATAACATAAAAACTATTCTAAAAAAGAAAATTTCAAAAACGACCAAAAATTTTGAAAACGATGGATTACCTCCCACCAAGCGCCGTATTTAATGTCGTGGCATGACGCCGATAAACTTAACAACTTTTCTCGCCACTTGAGAGATATGAATTGTGCACCTAACTTGTAATCAAGCCTGTGACCACTAGCGGTTGGGGGGGGGGGGGGGGGGTAAGTAGATGATCAAGACAAACTTTAATTTTTTCATTTTCCATTTCTTGGATTTCATGTGCGGAATGTCATTTTGCCTTCTTGTACATTCAAATTGTAAAATGTATGGCCTTTGTTTTTCCTCCTCGGAATCCCTCATTGACTCGCGTAGTTCATTTCCCATATCACCATACAACTCCAATGTTGAGAAATTCTTGGAATGCGACATCAAGCCTCCACATTGCAATTTTTCTCGAAATTTGACATCCACTTGGTCCCCCGAACTACAGTAAATTTCAACCATTATCTCAATTACACCAATTGACTCTAATTCCATATTTTTCTCGGCATCACTAACAAGCATGGAGTCGCTTGGCGGATGTTCAATTCTTGATTCCTCAAAATGTAGCTGACTTTCTTCCTTGAAGTCGGACTCTTCTTGATCTCTTTCCATACTCTCATGTTGGTGGGCATAGTGAGCCTCAACCAATATTTTCATTCGATCTTCCAAAGTGAGAATATTCTCATGAGTCAAAACTTGTTTTAAGTCCTTGAGTTCCAAGTTGTGATTCTCCTCATTTTCAAGAATGGCCTCCAACATGAGCACCATCCTCTCATTTTGAGCATTCGAGAGTTCTTCTTGATTTTGATCAAGTGCCAAGGAAGGATTTTCGACTTTCACATTTAAGGAAGGTTCTTGGCTAGCATTCACTGCCGAGGCTTTTTATACATTTAAAGCTTCAAGCATTTCTTCCATTTGTGAGTTCAACCTTTCAAGCGCCAAGTCATTTTGGAGACAATTTTCCAAAATCTCCTCCAAGGCACTTTGCTCTTTGTTTCCTCCTTCAAGTAGACATTCCACCATGAGCTTGAAATCTCCATTTTGACTATGCTCAATTTCTTCCATTTCCATATTCATGTACTTGTCATCACAAAATGTCGAATCATCATAGCGGGGGATTGGGGAAGAGAAGGACAAATAAGCACAATAATCCCAATGACCATTTTGATGACCAATCTCATCACAAATACTCCACTCATGGGTTTGAGATTGTGCGCACAATCCGCCCTCAGGAAAATTTAAACAGTTTTGCCACGAATGTGGTCCTCCACAGTAAGGACAAGGGTCATTAAAGTATGAACAACTACCATCCGACCAATTTCAATTATATGATGCCATTTTTTTTAAACTAAGAAAATTAAGGAGAAAACAAATAAGAAGATAAACAAAGATAAGAAAATAATTACACAAATATTCTCAAGTTTGGACCAATTCACTTACGCTTACTTCTCAAACAACCTAAATACGCCAACTTATTCCCCGACAACGGAACCAATTTTGATGGCGTCCAAATCCACTACTAAAAAGTAAATGGACACGGTCGCATGCAATATAATTTACCTAACTATGAGTCGTGGTCGAATCCCACAGAGAACAATATTTAGGCGATTAGGCGTGTAAGAGAATTATCACTTCTTATGCTAAGCCTAACACTTAAAATGGTTTTGAAAAGATATTTATAACTAATTTAGAAAATTTAAACTAACCTAGAAAGCAAGTAAAATGATCAATGGCTACAAGTATGGATGCATAGGGAATTACACTCAATTAATGATCCAATGTATTTCACGATTTTACAAATATGAGCGAGTTTATGTTAATTATCCTCGGGTAATAATTCTATATTAGCTTCTTCCGAAGACTAACAAAACTTCCTAATTGAGTTATCCGTAGAACAATTCAAAGGTTAAGCACACCCGAATGTGGCTACAAGTAGTTAAATCTTATCCCTAGGTAGAATCTGTAAAGTGAGGGTTAAAGCCTCAAATTCTTACTAATTAATCTTTCCCAACCCCAAATTATCTTTCCCAAAATTTATTTGAAGTAAATGGGCGAGTCCTAGGGTTAGCTAATCCATTTGGAAACATTAAAGAACAAGAATAATTAAAGAAACAATAACTCACTTCATAATAACTAAAAATCATTCAATACATAAGCACAACAAGATATTTAATCTACACTTTAAATAAGAATATTCTCATAAACAAGACTCAAATGTTGGAATAGACGCTTATATATACAATACAAAGCAAGGAAATGAAGAAAAAAACATAAATGGGTAAGCATTTCTCAACCAAAAGCTTCAAATCCTCAAGACCCAAGTTTGTGTGCAAGAAACCTAGATACAAAACTTGTGTTCTCTGTCAAAAGATGTTCAAAGCTGCCCAACATGTGTTTCCAATAAGCTAGGTTGAGTATTTATGGACTTGGAATTGAGAAAATGTGAAATGCCAACATTGTCCATAACTGAAGCCCGTTGATCGCACATGCAGAACAGTCCTCGCAGGTGCGGTTACGCAGATGCGAATAGAAACTCGCAGAAGCAAGATTTGATGGGAACAGGGTACTCCGCAGAAGTGGACATCCACGCGGAGAAGCGTGAACGCAGGTGCATACATCAAGCATAGAAGCGCGACAGAAGATGCGGTGAATCAATCGCAAGCGGTTCATGCCTTCCAAGTCTTGATCCGCAAATGCGTACCATTTCCTTGCAGATGCGAGGTCGCAAAAGCAACCAGTGTTCTGCAGATGTAGAATCACTGAATAAATTTGCACTTTTTAATTCTTTTTTTACTCAATTCACCTTCAATTGAATCCAACTCTCTTCGTAGCTTCATTTGCTTGAAAATATAGCAATGCACACCATAAATCACCTCATTTATAATTAAAGGACGCAAAATCTAAAGAAAAAAGACTAAGATAAATGGTAAAATCACTACTCATCAGGCCACGAGAGGCCAAGGTCACGATAGGTCCCGCGGTAGGGGGAGAGGTGTAGCTCGTACAGTAGCTAGTACACCACCTACATATCTGCCAGTTTCCCTAGTTCAAGAGCAAGTTCCCGTTGTGGATGAGAGGCTCAAATTTTGACTGTGTGCACTAGTCTTGCTCAGGCTGTCTCTATTTTGGCCTTAGTATCCACTTCTAAGGCCAGGGAAGGTACTCTGACTCTCGCCACCCATACTCCAGAGCAGGTGATGTAGGGACTCCAGACACCGAAGGCACTACCAGCCCATCTGGTTGCAGCTGCTCACGCCCATATGGTTCGTGTTACGACTTATGATTAGTAGAGGAAACTAGAGAGGTTTGTGAGGCTCCAGCCTCCATCTTTGTGTGCGGAAGAATAGGCGGATGCCTAGAGCTTCTTGGACATGTGCCAGCGGATTCTTCGCACAGCAGGTATTCTATAGACCAGTGGGGTCTTGTTCACTACTTTTCAGTTTTCTGGGGCTGCCTTTAGATGGCCGGAGGCTTATGAGAGGCGCATGCATGAGTTATCCGATCTCTTCTTGGAGAAGTTCGTGCCGCAGTCTCGTAGGGAGGAGCTGTGCAGACAGTTTGAGCAGTTATGTCAGGAGGGCATGTATGTGACATAGTACGAGATGAGGTTTCCTGAGTTAGTTCGTCACGCGGTTTGGTTGTTTCCCGCTGATAGGGAGAGGATTATAGGTTCATTAATGGACTCATATATCAGATACGGTTGCTCTAGCGCGTATTCTAGTTCTTAGGGTCCACCTCAATACTCACTGCCATTTGCAAGGAGGGTTTGTTTTGAGTATGGGGATTAGGTCACATCAAGAGGCATTTCCCCCACCTTTTGGGAGGTCCACCTCAGTAGAGGAGTTAGACTACGACTTCAACACAAGTTATATGACCACCCACCCAACTAGTTCGAGGAGGGGTTGAGGCAGATAGAGGTCACCCTATAGGGGGAGGCCAATCAGGTGGCGGTCAGGCCCGATTTTATACTATTCATGCATGCCAGATGTTGTTGCTTTAGATGCAGTGATCACAGATATTGCCTTAGTATGCCATAGGGATGCTTCTGTATTATTTGACCCTGGTTCCACTTATTCATATGTGTCATCGTATTTTTCTCATTATCTAGATATTCCCCGTGATTCCTTAGTTTCATATGTTTATGCGTCGATGCCGGTCGGCGATGCTATTGTTTTGGACCATGTATATCGATCGTGTGTGGTGATTAGTGGGGGATTGGAGACTCGAGTTGATCTCTTATTGCTTTGTATGGTGGATTTCGACGTGATATTGGGTATGGATTGGTTGTCTCCATGTCATGTTGTTCTAAATTGTCACGCTAAGACTGTGACATTGACGATGCCAGGGTTTCCAGGGATTGAGTGGAGAGATTCTCTAGACAATGTTCCCAGCATAGTGATTTCATATTTGAAGGCCCGACCGATGGTTGGGAAGGGTTATTTACAATATTTTGCCTTTGTGAGGGATGTTGGTGCTGATACTCTTACTATTGATTTTGTTCCGGTGGTGCGAGAGTTTATGGATGTATTTCCTGTAGACTTGTCGGGCATGCTGCATGACAAGGATATTGACTTGGTGGGCACTCAGCCCATTTCTTTTCCTCTGTGTCGTATGGCACCAGCTGAGTTGAAGGAATTGAAAGAGAAACTTTAGGAACTTTTTGATAAGGGGTTTATTAGGTCTAGTGTGTCGCCTTGGGGTGCACTACTTCTGTTTGTGAAGAAAAAATGCTATTATGTAGATGTGCATTGATTATAGGCAGTTGAACAAAGTCACAATCATGAACAAGTATCATTCGCCGCGTATTGGTGATCTGTTTGACCAGCTTCAGAGAACGAGGGTGTTCTCTAAGTTTGAGTTGGGGTATGGGTATCACCAGTTGAAGATTCCATAATCGTATATTTTAAAGACAGAATTTAGGACCCGTTATGGTCATTATGAGTTTCTTGTGATGTCTTTTGGTCTGACCAACGCCCCAGAAATGTTCATGCATCTGATGAACAATGTGTTTCACCTTTATCTCGACTCGTTTGTTATAGTATCTTGGTGTACTCTCGCAGCCAGGAGGAGCATGCCCAACATTTGAGGATTGTGTTACAGCATTTGAGGGAGGAGAAGTTGTATGCCAATTTCTTCAAATGTGAGTTTTGGCTTAGTTCAGTGGAGTTCTTGGGGCACGTGGTGTTGAGTGAGGGGATTCAGGTTGATCAAAAGAAGATAGAGGCAGTTTAGAGTTGGCCTAGACCGTCCTTAGCTACGGAGATTCAGAGCTTTCTTATCTTGGCCAGTTATTATCGTCTCTTCGTTGAGGCTTTCTCATCTATTGCATCGCCCTTGACAAAATGGACCAGAAGGGTCCTCTGTTCAGGTGGTTGGATGAGTGAGAGGAGAGCTTTCAGAAGCTCAAGAGTGCCTTGACCATAACTCCCGTTCTAGTTTTACATTCGACTTCTGGTTCTTATACAGTGTATTGTGATGCTTCTTGGAACAATATTGGGTGTGTTTTTTGATGCAGAAGATAAAGTGATTTCTTATGCTTCGCGGCAGTTGAATCCCTATGAGAAGAACTACCATATTAATGATTTATAGTTGGCTTCCATTGTTCATGCATTAAAGATTTGGAGACACTATCTCTATGGTGTTTCTTGTGTGGTATTTACAAATCATCGGAGTCTCCAGCACTTTTTCAAATAGAAATATCTAAATTTGAGGCAGCGGAGATGGTTGGAGCTGCTAAATGACTATGATATTACTATTATGTATCATCCCGGGAAGGCCAATGTAGTGGCCGATGCCTTGAGTAGAAATGCAGTGAGTATGGGTAGCCTTGCATCCATTTCTGTTAGTGAGAGACCACTTGCAGTCGATGTTCAGGCCTTGGCCAACCAGTTCGTGAGATTAGATGTCTTGGAGCCTAGTCGGTTTCTAGCTTGTATGGTTTCTCGCCCTTCCTTATATGATCCCTATCTACTTGTCCTTAAGGACATGGTTCAACACGGTGATGCTAGAGATGTGACTAATGGGGATGATGGGTTTTGAGTGCAGGTTTAGGATTTGTATGCCTAATGTGGATGGGCTATATGAGTTAATATTATTTTAGACCATTTCTATTCCTCTGTATCGTATGACACCAGACGAGCTAAAGGAATTGAAAGAGCATCTTCAGGAACTTCTTGATAAGGGGTTTATTAGGCCTAGTGTGTTGCCTTGGGGTGCACCAGTTCTGTTTGTGAAGAAGAAGGACGGTACTATGCGGATGTGCATTGATATAGGCAGTTCAACAAAGTCAAAAACAAGAACAAGTATCCTTTGCTGCATATCGATGATCTGTTCGACCAACTTCAGGGAACGAGGTTGTTCTTTAAGATTGATTTGAGATCTGGGTATCACCAGTTGAAGTTCGAGACTCAGGTATACTAAAGGCGACATTCAGGACCTGTTATGGTCATTATGAGTTCCTTGTGATGTCTTTTAGGCTGACCAACGCCCCAACAGCATTCATGCATATGATGAACAATGTGTTTCATCCTTATCTCGTCTCATTTGTTATATTATTCATTGATGATATCTTGGTTTACTCTCGTACCTAGGAGAAGCATGCCTAGCATTTGAGGATTGTGTTGCAGCGGTTGAGGGAGGAGAAGTTGTATGCCAAGTTCTCGAAGTGTGATTTTTCACTTAGTTCAATTGAATTATTGGGGCACGTGGTTTCCAGTGAGGGGATTCAGGTGGATCCAAAGAAGTAGAGGCAATTTAGAGTTGGCCCGGACCATCCTCAGCTACGGAATTCAAAGCTTTCTCGGCTCGACAGGTTTCTTTGTGGAGGGTTTCTTATCTATTGCATCGCCCTTGACCAAATTGACCCAGAAGGGTGCTCTATTCATGCAGTCAGATGAGTGTGAGGAGAGCTTTCAGAAGCTCAACAATGCCTTGACCACAACTCCAATTCTAGTTCTACCTTCAGTTTCTGCTTCTTATACAGTGTATTGTGATGCTTATCAGATCGGTATTAGGTGTGTTTTGATGAAGAAAGGTACATGTATTGCTTATGCTTCACGCCAGTTGAAGCCCCATGAGAAGAACAACGATGTTACTATTATGTATCATCCTAGGAAGGCCAATGTGGTGGTCGATGCCTTGAGTAAAAAGCAGTGAGTATGGGTAGCCTTGCATTTAATTCTTGTTGGTGAGTGATCGCTTGCGGTATATGCTTAGGCCTTGCCAACCACTTTGTGATATTAGATATCTCGGAGCCCAGTCGGGTTCTAGCTTGTGTGGTATTCCGCCTTCCTTATATGATCACATTAAAGAGCGCCAATATGATGATCCCCGTCTACTTGTCCTTCAGGACACTGTTCAGCACGATGATGCCAGAGAATTGACTATTGGGGATGATAGGGCATTGATGACGGGGAGGAGGGGGGGATTCGTGTGCCTAACGTGGATGGATGACGTGAGTTGATTATTGAGGAGGCCCACCATCCGTGGTAGTCCATTCATCTGGGTGCTGCTAAGATGTATTAGGACTTGAGGCAGCATTATTGGTGGAGGAGAATGAAGAATGACATAGTGGGTTTGTAGCTCAGTGCCTTAACTATCAGCAGGTGAAGTATGAGCATGTGAGACGGGTGGATTGCTTCAGAGACTAGAGATTCCGGAGTTGAAATGGGAGCGGATCACCATAGATTTTGTAGTTGGGCTCCCACGAACTTCAACGAAGTTCGATACTATTTGGGTGATTGTGGATCGGCTGACCAAGTCCGTGCACTTCATTCCAGCTGGGACTACCTATTCTTCAGAGTGGTTGGCTGAGATTTACATCTACGAGATTGTTCGCCTTCAAGGGGTGCCAGTGTCCATCTTTACAGATCAGGGAACGCAATTTACATCACAGTCTTTGAGGGACGTGTAGCGAGAGTTGGGAACCCAGGTGGAGTTGAGTACAACATTTCACCCTCAGACGGACGGTAAGTTTGAGCGCACTATTTAGGTAATGGATCATTTTTTGCTGCTCGCAGAGTTTGCCTACAACGACGGCTACCAATCCAGCATTCAAATGGCTCCGTATGAGGCCTTGTATGGGAGATAATTTAGATCTCTCGTGGGTTTATTTGAGCAGGATGAGGCTGGGCTGTTGGGTACTGACTTGGTTCAAGATGCTTTGGACAAGGTTAAATTTATTCAGGAGCAGCTTCGCATGGTGTAGTCGAGACAGAAGAGTTATTTCAACATAAAGGCTCGTGATGTTTCTTACTTGTCGGGCAGTTGGTATGGGTCCGGAGGGATTTCAGAATGAATTGAGACACTTAGGCTCAAGGTTGGTAGCTTAAGTTGAAAAGGTTGATCGAATGTTGACCTATGTGTAAAGGACTATGGAACGGAGTTTTGATGGTTCCGCTAGCTTTGTTGGGTGATTTTTGACTTAGGAGCGTGTCCAGATTGTGAATTTGAGGTCCGTAGTGGAATTAGGCTTGAAATGACAAAAGTTGGATTTTTTGGAAAGTTCGACTGGGAGTGAACTTCTTAATGTCGAGGTCGGATTCCAATTTCGGAAGTTGGAGTTGGTCTGAAATGTCTTATGTGACTTGTGTGCAAAATTAGGGTGAATCGGATGTGATTTGAAAGGTTTCAGCATCGTTTGTAGAAATTGGGAGCTCAAACTTCATTAGGCTTGAATCTATGTGCGATTCATGTTTTTGATGTTGTTGGAGGTGAATTGAGGGCTTGACTATGTTTGTATCATGTTTTAGGACTTGTTGGTATGTTTGGTTGAGGTCCTGGGGGCCTCAGGTTGATTTCGGATGGTTAACAAATCAATTGTAGAGTTTGGAAGACTGCTGAAGCTGAAGCCTTTTGGTGCAATCGCACCTGCGGATCATTGGTTGCAGGTGCGAGCTTGCAAGTGCCTGATCACGCCCAACTATGCCTTGTAAAAGAAAAAGCGTTCGTTGCAAATATAACCTGGTTTAAAGTAAGGAGTCTAATCCTCAGGGAACTAACCTACCTATTACAACTCTTAGTGATGCTAATGTAAGCTCAGACACTTTTCCAGGTGCAGTATTTTTATCAATAATTGTTTGGATTTCTCAACTAAAGAGACTGATATTAAAAACTAACAATATATTAAAGATAAATCAATGGTAGAAAGATCTAGGGAAGTGATTTCCCCAATTTCTAAATTAATTCCGACTCTTTTGTTATACTCTCACCGTGTTACTCTATGAGGATTATGAGCTATGGGTTATTGCAATTATCACTCGATCAACTACAATAATTTACTAGAGCATTCTCTCGAACTACTCTAGCTGATAATTCATGTAGCTCTAACTTATCCCACCAAAGTTTCGTTATATCTGACCCCACTTTTAAATTCAAGTAATGAATCTCTTCAATTACCCAAAAGTGGTGTTGTTTAACAACAATCTAACCTGATATTCTTTCTCAAGCAACACCAAGCAATTAGACATGATTGATCAAGGGCACATTCAATTAATCACCATACAAAGCATAGTTGAACAATCTTAGATTAAACCCAGATCGATTATAACAATATTGAGTCAAAACTTCATCTAACAATTGGTTCCATCAACCATAGCCGGATTGTTTAGCTACTCATACTAAAACACAAAGAAAGCATAAAATAATTCATAATTCCCAACATAATGACAAAAGATGGAGAATAGAAAAACTCTAATTGCAACCAGGTCTTCTCACACTTGTTCTTGCCTCCAAAGTCAATCTAAAACTAGCTTTTTTTCTTCTTGGACGAGTTTATAAGGTTTAAGTAGGGTTAGGCTAATTTCTCCTGGTTTTTGCACTTAAGTCTCTGCATTTTCTGGGCTTTTTTCGGATCGACCGCGGCGGCGGAAGAATGCGACGCTACCGCGGTGGTTTGCATGAGTTCTGCCTCGCATTGTTTTGCCCACCGCGTTCCAGCCGCAGTCGACCGCGGTCGCGGTGGGCTCCACTCCAGCCATCTTCACCTTTTTCTTGCTTCTTTTCACTCGCGTTCTTCTTGATTGGCCTTATACTCTCGCGATTGACTCCAAAACGCTCCAAAGTATCTTCCGTATGTGGATTATTTCCTGCAAAGCATAAATGCACTATTTAGAGCATTTTGTTATCATATTTGCACTTAAAACAACACTAAAGTATGATTCATTAAGAGTGTAAATAGCGTCTATATAGGCTACTATCAACACCCCACACTTAAATCGTTGCTCGTCCTCGAGCAAGACAACCACACTCTACCGGCCTAATCATCACAGGATACCTTCGCTACTCTCTATATCCAGAAGACTTCACAGATGTAGACTACTTCAGCGCGACATCCTAGCCTCGAGAGTGGACTTCTTTATAGCCACGCAATACCCCTAACCGGCTCTCCTACTCCCAGTAAGAGGTCCAGACTTACCTTCCTTTCATGAATCATGTGCCTACTCACTACAACAGAGACTTATATTATTTACCAATCACACACTGAGGAACTCGAATACGACATTTCACTCACCCTCAGAAAAAAATTCTTATGCCACAAACAACGCACCATAGGCTCTCCCGTAGTGTAATACTCGACTAATCGAGCTTGTTCGGTCTAGAATCAAATAGGACTTTATTTGGTTGTAATGTTAGCTGCGGGATGGGTAGGATACATATGGGTATAGTGATTGAACCTCCCTAAGCACTCCACTACATTGTGTACTTTTAAGCTCTTGATTTTGTCAAATCTTCATTCCACCATTACACAATGGTGTAACCCCATATTCTTTTAATTACACTTTTTCTTTCAATAGCCACCACCAATTTGAGATCCTTTTTTTTTCTAGTGGCCTATAGTATAGTTTATCAAACAGTGCACTTTTTCGTGCTTCCTTAATTCCACTTAACAACCCCAATCAACCACCCCACACTTATATTTATTTTCATATCCATTACACTTCGAGTGCTTCTAAAAGGTGATAGGGTTCACCAAGATAGGCTATTTAAACTTGGGTCAGGCTTGTAATGTGCTTGCCAAGGAAAACAGGCTTGTAGGTGCAACGGGGTTGACTAAAATATGTACCATTAGGTGTACAGAAGGGTTTAGTAAAGAATGCATATATCACTTTCCAGACCAAACAAGACTACCATTTCGCTTTGTACACACATAGGGCAAGTTCTAGGCAATGAGTGTTAGCACAGAATACACAAAGTCTCATTCACACATGGAACATGACTCAATTCAGTTAGGATCATCAAACACTCTACTTTAAGCATTTGAGCCATTCAGGGACACACAATTTAAGGCCTTGTTAGAGTCGACTAAAGAGCCTAAGTGTCCCACTAAAGTAATCTTTATTCAGGGTATCATAGAGTTAAAGGTCCTATTCCCATCTTTGATTTTTTTGCCCAAGACTCCTAAACTAAAGAAAAAAAAAACTAACTACACATGGTTCAAATGAAAACCCTTGGAAAAGAACCGTGGTATAAAGAAAAGCTAAGGGGGTTGATACACTACCTAACAAAGAAAAATCTTTTTGTGTTTTCTCTAGACTCACTTCCCTCAAGAAACAGGTCCATCATCGGGAAGAGTCCTGGATATATATATATTTTTTTTTCCGACTCAAAACTCTCAAGAGACCTGTCAAAAGGTGTCAGTATTCGGGCCAAGTCTACACTAATCCATATATATTCAAAAAAAAAAAATTCAACTACCAACAAACCAATCAATCTACCAACAATTATATATACAACAACAAACAGTATCCCCCACCCCACAATTAAAGAAATGGCATGTCCCCACGTCAACATCAATAATGCACAGTGAGGTACGAGACTTCCCTGGTGTTCAGTCTTCATCAGAGACGGTGGCCGGGTCGAGATGACAGGCGCGCCCTAATGCTAGGAGCCAGGCCATTATCTTCTTCTAAGACTTTGCACTCTGAGTGGCTAGATTGTCAACTCTGTCATTCATGTTATCCACTGAGGTGCGTCAGCCAGCAACCTTTTGCTCCAAGGTAGACATCCGGGTGCTCCGCCGAAGACGACATGGGACCACCTCATCATAAGGTGTCATTAGCGGGGCGGCATCAGGCACCACCTCATCCTCATCGTCCACAGCAATAGGCACATGCTGCTCCTTTCCCACTGTGATTTTACTGGCCTTGAAACGGGCCTTCTTTGCGAGCTTCCCATCTATGAAACAATTCTCGGGGACATTTGCAGCACGAAAAAGCGTGGTGACAAGTGAAAGGAAGTAGAAACCTTTGACTATCTCAGGAGATCTGATGAATATTTCATCGAAGTCATGACGGTTGACAAAACACCAAATCGCAACTGCACGAGGTGTATTTATATCAGTAGTGTTGTTGGAGGGAAACATTCGGCTACAGATGATGGTGATCTAGAATTTAGCTTCCTAATTGAGAGATTGGGAGTTCAGAGTGATGCCATGCTTTGTACATATGAGCTTCTCTCCCAAACAGATTGGCCGAACAGTGAGGTTCCAAGTGATAGGTGGTGTCTGGTAGGTTTGGTAGTAATCCTCCGCTCCTGAGAAGATCGGTAGCCGGCATGCTCGGCGTATTACTTCAAATGAATTATTTACCTGTGTTCTTCTGACTGTGACCACCCGGTTGGCATGTTCCGGCAATTTGCATAGAATTCCCGGACCATCAAAATATTCACCTCCTCCGATTCCTAAAAGAAGACGTCCAACTGGGGTATGCTGAATTCATGGAACATCTCTGGGCATTCACTCTGTAGGGTGGCCCTGTCAATAGGTACTTCATGCACCATTTTTTGAGCTGCCTTTGCTTCAAATCTTTCCTCAGCAGCCTTCGAGACAAACCGAGTAGAGCCAAACTGGCTTGTACTAGCCTGGGTTCTGCGTTTCCTGGATTGAGACATGGTACCTGACACAACAAGGTTTGTTGTTAGAGAGGGTTCAATTTGTGTGACCGCCGAGTGGTTACTCAGACTTCACCACCACGATGATCACATTACTAATTTTTAGCTAAATGTCGCAATTTTTCAAACATGTGGTGTGCAGAGATCTAGACATGCATATGTTAGCCCATAGTAGTACAAACCCTTCCCAATGTCAACCACAATATTCAACTAACATCAACCCACTAACATGATTTTCACCCAACAACGCCAAATCTTACTACCAAGTCATGCTAAGTTAATTTACAAAAGAAATATGGTGGAGATCTACCATTAACATATACATTATACAAAATAAAAGAACATAAAGAAAAGAAATTAAGAGATAAGGGCGTTAGTAGACTTACTTGAAGAGAGGAAGAGAGAGAAACCTGGTGGTTGAGGTGGTGGAGATGAGGGAAAAGAGTGGTGAGTTCGGGGTAGGAGAATGAGAGAAGAGGGAGGGGAATGTTGGGGAAGAAAAGGGAAGTGGAAAGGGTTTTGTTAAGTTAGGGTTGGGGTATGGCTGGGTAAAGAGGGATTGGGTAGTAATAAGAATGAGAAAGAAGAAAAAAAAAATTGAAAAAAAAAAATTAGTAATAATAAAAATTAACGAAATTAAAACTTACCTGGGCGCGATGGGGTTCACTGCAGTCGACCGCGACCACGGTGAATGGAGGGGTTGGGAAACAGAAGACCCATGACCTGCCGCGGCCGCAGTGAGCCAAGCCAGAAATAGTTGCTTCCTACTGCAGTCATGCCGCGGTCACGGTAACGGTATTCCGATTTTGGTTTATTTTTTTATTTTATATTTTTTAACAACATTTTTTACCTTACCTAGTAAATGGGTTAGTAAAATCTACATCAATTACAACAACAACCCAAAAGAGAAAACAACAGAAAATCATGGGTTGCCTCCCATGAAGCGCCTGATTTAACGTCATGGCATGACGCAGACTCTTGCCATCACTCCTCATTTGTGTATTGGGGCTCCTCCAGAGTTATCACCACATTGTCCTCTTTTTTTCACTCATACCAACGTACTGTTTCAACCTCTGTCCATTCACTGTGAATTTATTCGTCCCATCTTCTGATTCGATCTCTATAGCTCCACTTGGGACCATTTGCACTACTTTTAATGGACCTGACCATCGGGACTTGAACTTACCTGGGAACAATCTCAATCTTGAGTTTTATAGTAGCACTAATTCGCCGGGTTTGATGTTTCGATTCAAAATGTGCTTGTCATGCATCAATTTCATCTTTTCTTTATACAATTGAGCGCTCTCGAATGCGTGGAACTGGAATTCCTCGAGCTCATGCAGCCCATTAACTATGTTGGTGCCTGTTGTTTCCATGTCCAAGTTCAATTGCCTCAGTGCCCACAATGCTCTATGTTAGAGCTCAACTGGAAGGTGGCATGCCTTACCAAACACCAACTTGTAAGGTGACATACCAATTGGAGTTTTGAAGGCTGTGCGACATGCCCACAATGCATCGTCCAACTTCATGTTCCAATCCGTTGTTGTTGCATTCACCGTTTTTGAGAGAACACTTTTGATTTCCCTGTTGGACACTTCAACCTGCCCGCTTGTTTGTGGGTGGTACGATGACGCTACCTTGTGGCGAACACCATACTTCTCCAATAAGTGTGCAAACGCTCTATTGTAGAAGTGTGATCCACCATCGTTGATTATGGCCCGGAGGGAGCCAAAACGGGTGAACATGTTTTTCTTTACGAAATTCGTCACCCCCTTTGAATCATTGGTTGGGAGAGAAACCGCTTCGACCCACTTCGTGACATAATCAACGGCCATTAGTATATACTTGTTACCGTAAGAGCTGACAAATGGCCCCATGAAGTCGATTTCCCACATGTCAAATACTTCCACCTCTTGGATTGTGGTCATCGGCATCTCATGACGACGGGATATGTTGCCCGTCTTTTGACATTCCGCTCAGCGTTTACCAAGGCATGAGCATCCTTGAATAATGTAGGCCAGTATAGTCTTGATTCTAGTACCTTCGCTGTTGTTCGGACTCCCCCAAAGTGTCCCCCATATGGCGAAGCAAGACATGCCTGCAAAACAGAGGGTTGATCTTGCTCGGGGATACACCGCCGGTGTTACACCCCATGTTTTCGTACGTGGAAGTATGCCATAAGTAAATTGATATAAGCTCGGAAATGAGATGTTACATATATACATTTTTGCATGTTAAAGTTTGTCGTAAGTTAATCGACGAAAGTTCGGGAATGAAATTTATTTTGGGATTATAAGTATTACCTTATTTCAAACAAGTGATAAGTAGATTCGTGAAGGTGAGAGAGTAAGCAAATCAAAGAAGATGAGTTTCGGCGAAGTTTGACATTTTAGGGTAAAATACGGTGTAAGTTATAATACCCAGTATTTATGGACTAGTACCATACAAGGTACCACATGGCCATAATAGAAAGATGTGCAAAGTGTATTAAAAGTGAGTAGTATTTTAAGTAATTTGAGATAATTATGTGAATTATTGATAATGGGGAAATTAACTAGTTAATTAATAATTAGTGGTATATTAATTAAAACCTTTGGTTAAACACAAAGCCAAAAACGTAGCAGCCCCTACATGAATCATTATGTTATTCTTGCATAACTTTGCAAGGTGTCAAACCTTAAGGAAATTACTAAGGAATGACTTATCAAAAATTCAAGGTTTGGGGAAATGTTCAAAAAGGAGATGAATTCATAAAGAGCCAAAAAGACTCTCAAAAATTGTGGCATCAGTAAGTATCTCTCAAAGTTGAGATCAATTCACAACTACTAGTGTTATTCCTGTGATTGCCTACAACTTAGAAAATTCCGTGTAAAAATCATCTTACAACTTCCAATCTTTAAGATTTTCAAGAACCCTTCCCTTGAACTTTTATTCAATTTTAATTTTGGAGTATTAGTAGGGATATAGAACCATAACAGAAGAATATTAACGGCACCATATTTTGTACCACGTGAATAGAATAGGGAATGAAATTTATTCAATTTCTCATACGGAATTTGTTACAAAAAATCCGTACGAGATTTCATAAGATAATAGCAACGGGGTTTTGCGATTCGGAGAGAGCACGGTGTAATATTTCCAAGAATATCATACGGATTTTTCCCTACTCCAGGTATATTAAGGCTATCCCTTCTTTCTTTTGGCATGATCCATGCAATACGAACGAAACGTGCAAATGCACAAATTCCATAAATGACTCTATTCATAGAAGTATTAGAGATATCTATGTTCTTGAATTTCCATGTGTCATAATATTTTATCATCTGTTCATGGGTCTCAGAAAAAAATTACGAAAGTTGAAAAGAGTTTACGTTATAATGTTAATCAGATGCATAATGGCCTTATGACGTACCGAGAGATTTTATTAACGTAATTCATATGCATTTCATGCATTTACATATGCACATTGACCCATGACCAGATGGCGTTATATACGCGTATATATGTAAATATATATATATATATATATGGGATATGGGAAAAGGTTACGACGTTATATACGCATCACCACCTGATCAGCTGGTATATGATGATGATGTTGCCCATGATGGCTGAAATATGATTCATACGGCATTATATACGTGTATATATGTATGTATATGTATATGGGATATGGGAAAGGTTATGGCGTTATATACGTACCACCACCTGATCAGCTGGTATACGATGATGATTTTGCCCACAGTGGCCGATATGATATGATGGGATGCCCTCAGAGGCTGATGATGTTATGAAACATATTCCTATGCACGACATGACATTCATACGCATATGCATGATGCTAAAAGTGACTTATTATTTACAGAGTTATCAAGACATACATGTTGAGTCAATTACTCTATTTTCTTCCATGTCTCTTATGTATTTATTTATGTGCCTTACATACTCAGTACATTATTCGTACTGATGTCCCTTTTGCCTGGGATTCTGCGTTTCATGCCCGCAGGTTCTGATAGACAAGTCGAGAGCCCTCCAAGTAGGCTATCAGCTCATCAGAAAATGTTAGTGCGCTCCATTTGCTTCGGAGTTGCTCGTTTGGTCAGTATAATTTAGACACGTATTGTTTGGTAAGGCGGGAATCTGTCCCGACCTTTATGATATTTATGTACTCTTAGAGGCTTGTAGACATATGTTGTGTATATAAAGGATTGTACGGCCTGGCCGTCCTATGTTTTGAGTTTATAAATGATTATGTTGGCCTATTAGGCTCGTATGTCACGTGTATATGATGATGCAATAAGAAAGATACGTTACGTTGGTGCTCGGTTGAGTAAGGTACCGGGTGCCCATCGTGGCCCATCCGTTTGGATCGTGACAACAGTGCTATCAGAGCAGTTCTTTCCTAGGGAGTCTACAAGCCGTGTCTAGTAGAGTCTTGTTTATGGGTGTGTCGTGCACCACACTTATAAGCAGGAGGTTACAGGGCATTTAGGACTGTCACTCTTTCTTCTTACTCTAGATCGTGTGGTAGAGCTCACTTATAAGCGTTCAAATTCTGAAATTCTAACTTATTCGTAATAAGACGATACCTACATCTAAAAAGACGGTTGGAAAGAGAGATAGTTGTGAAAGAGCTGGGTCAGAGGAATTTGATTTTTGTATGATGCCTATGATAAGTAAATGTGAGGTCTTTAGCAGATCATGGGAGCACTGAAAGGTGTAAGCTTCATGATAAGAAGCCTCAAGGTAAGAATACCTATCCACCTGAAATATAATAAGAGATTCAGAGGATAAATGCAAGTTTCAACAAGCAAAAGAAGCAAGATGAAGAAGGATACGAGGAGCCAGGTAATGAAGGTTAACAGTGTTTATAATTCAGGTAGAGGAATATAATCTTTTTGAGTTATATTCAACAGTAGCAGAGGTATGTACAATTAGTCACACATATTTCAGTTATGCCCTATGGGGGCTAACATGTATAGTTAAGAGAAGGAAAGGATATCATGATCCGGCCGGGGTTAGGGTAACCCAAATTGGTGAATGGATTGCTTGCGTTAGTTGACATTTCTGAAGGATATTGCAAATGTGCTAGTAGATATCCTTGTGAGACACCTATAAGGTGCACTTTAAAATAGTACAGTTATATAAAAATGATACAAAAATTAGGCACTGATGCCTGGAAGGGATAAATATTATCTTAGTAGGCTCTGTCCCTGGTAAAGAGAGAATGTTAGGTAAACCAAAGAGCCAGTAGATAGAGCAAGGGGAGCTAAAAGTAAAAGGATATATTGTTGGAGTTGTAGAATAAAGTGATAGGCATAAATTCTAGCAGAGAAATAAGAAGACAATTAATGAGGCACTACAAGTAAGATGTGATAAAAAAAGATGACAGTATGACAGAGTTTATGGTCGAGTGAAGAAAAAGACAAGAGGTGACATGCCTTAAGACAACAAAAAAGTATGGGCCATAAAGTCATATCCTTATTTTGAGAAATAAGCTCGTGACTCCACCGCTACCACCAGAAGGAAAAGTTAGATCCCAAAATAATAGAATTCGGTATGGGCTGGTGAACAAGATAAATTAAACATGAATTACGAACAGAGTGATTTGGTAATAGTCAGCATCATGAGAATTTTAGATTGCATTCCAGCAATAATAGAATGGATAACAGAAGAAGATCCATGATGAATTCAGAGAATGGTCCTCCAGGGAGACGCTTCCCTAAAGCAAGCAATATGAGCAAAGTTAAGCTTAAGGGACTGTATGTGTCAGCTACACTAAGTGTCACCATCGCGAGTGAGGAAATTTGTTATCCTTGGTACAGAAGGGTTACCGCAAGGCGAGTAAGGGTCATCGATGATGTGAAAGGACGCCAAAGATAAAGAGGAAAAACATCTATAGGAAGGTCGTCATAGCTCCAAGTCTTAGAACTCCCCTAAAGGGAGAAATATGGAATGATAAAGGAAGCATGGGATAAAAATGAGAAAAGGATAAGATTGCACTTATCCAAATGTTATAGATATAATACTATTCTAGAACAATATACAAGCACGACGTCATGGAAAGGAAGTAAGAGTTCTTTCCCGGAATGTTATTGATAAATAATGAGGCAGTGCGAGACGTAGATAAGACAAACGAAATAACCCAAGAAAGATTACGCGTAATATTGATATGAGAATGGGCCAACAAGTAGTTAGTAGTTGATTCAGGAATAGCCTAATTATGGCTAGACAAGAGGATAAAGACAACAGATCGTGCAGGATAAACATAGTGAAACTCAACATGGGAGTTGAGTCTCGCAGATATGACATCGGGATCCTTGAGAAATATATAGATAGGAGTTGGGATAGTAAAAGGTACCATATGACTATTACAAAAATAAAAGAGAATGTCACTCAGAAGATAGTCGAAATATTATTTTAGAAGCAACCCTACAAGCGCAAGGGCGTGGAGGTAAGTAACTACGGATAATTAGAGGCGAGGAAGAACGTCAAAAAATTTCATCGGGTACACGATGTAATAAGCTCGTATAATTACAAGAGTCAGAGGGTCCTCCATAAGTACTACAACGAAAGACTAGCTGAGCAGATAAGAAAGAAGGCTTCATCCTAAGCATAACGACCTAAAGAGGAAATGGTCGTGTAACAACAATCTCGCAACAACCATAATCTATAATGGCTCTACAAGGAAGCCAGTTAGAAGTGGTACCAGCCTCATAAGAAGTCAGTACGAAGCTCACACAGGATTGTGTATGTACCAGAGGTGCGAGTATTATAATAGAGCTTCAAGTTATGGACGGGAATTAAACCCAGGTGGAAGGGAGGTTATGAAAAGAGATAGAAGGTACGATATGAGATTTTAAGATAAGTAAGGTAAAGGTGAATAAAGTATGAGATACTTAAAGGCAGAATATGCGAATAGTCCATACTTAGAATATAAGGCTAAAAGTGATGGGATTTAATATCCAGGAATGATAGTGACATAGTCAGTGGCATATCTCATAGCCTATGATTTGTAGGTATCGAGGAGGCTAATTAAGACAGTAAAAAAGAGTAAGAGACGTGTGATGTCTCGCTTGATGTCCCAAAATGACATAATGAAATCTATGATGTAAGCAAGTTGAAAGGTTGCAAGTAATATAAATAGAGTTGTGTAGGTCGCAGGCCATTATATGGTGAAGCGACAGGGTTCTAGAATACGAGAGTAAGGATAAGAAAGGGCGAGTGAGATGGTAACAAAAATGGATAAGTCCTCAGGAGCCCATGAAAACAAGAAGAGCTTATGGTTTCTCTAAATTATACAAAGCTCACTGTAGCCTGAATGAACTCAAAGGAGTCTAAGACTAATAGCATTTAAGAATGCCACCCTGGTAATAGAATGAAGTTGTAAGTGTGATAGATAAAAGATGACGTTTGAGCCTTCGATTGAGTAATGATTTCATAAATTATACAAGATTAAAATACCCACGTAAGGTGAATCACATTGGGATGCTATTAAGTAGGGTTATGGAAGTACTGTATCGCGCCCAAGTGGATCAATATAGTTACTCCATATGTCCCCCATGAGACGTGAGCTCTAGCAAAATATTACATAAGAGATCAAGTTATCAGTGGTAGATTCCAGATCAATATTGAGGTGAATCAACAATGGGTTGTCAAAAATCACAAATATGAGACGAGATTAGGCCATCATTCTTAAGATGAACAGTGATGAAGAAGGATTAAAGGACTTAGATTTATGCATGCACGATAGGCAATGAGACTAACCTAGAGTTTGGTAGCAGACCTCAGTAACAAAAAATCGAAGTAAGAATTATGGTATAATATGATCTGCCTAATGCATAAATTCACAAGGATGAGAGCCAAGGTTATGAAATAAGATAAAGCAATATTCGTAAGTTCGACAAAGTAGCGAGTGGACAACTTCAGCATACCTATAGATGCCTAGAGTGACGCCTTTTCAACTTCTGTATATGTTCACAAAGTGAGGCCTAAAATTGGCTAAAATCTGGAGGAAAAAGAAGAGAAGAGTCTCATAGGCGCATTTACAAGGTCAGAGTCGTACATGCTACGTGGTAGAAGGTAGTAACAGATATAATATTTGAAGGTTCGGACCAACGTCATGACGTGACCCCCAAAATTGTTAACATAATTCATATCTTCTCTGGGACCCTGGTTGTCACATTCTCCACTCCATGAACACACATAAGATTGATTGATGCAAGGGGTACACAGTCCTCCATTTGTTGTATCAACAATATGCAATTGCTTTGTAACCATATTATCATATACTCATCCGAGTCATGAGTGTGGCTATGTTCTCTGCGTGTGAATTATTAGGGTTAAGAGGAACTAAATGCACTATTGGTGTCACGGTCGTATCTCTCATCATCCATCCTTAATTTTGAGCCATCGTGTCAAGAAGGACTTTACCCTCCGTAAATGTCTTGCTCAGAAAAGCACCCCTAGCCGAAGCGTCCACATTTACTTTCAAATTGTCAGCTAGCCCCATGTAGAATCTCTGATCGAGCATCTGGTCTGGAATACCATGGTGAGGACACTTCACTAGCATCCCTTTGAATCTTTCCAAAGTTTCTTGCAAGGTCTCAGTGGGCTTCTGCTTGTACTGCAATATCTCGCCAATCTATCTTGCAGTCTTGTTGGGAGGGTAGAACTTATTCAGGAACTGCTTGACTAATTCCTCCCACGTGGCAATGGAGTTTATTGGGAGTGAATTCTACCAAATCTGAGCTTTCCCAGTCACTGAGAAAGGAAACAGTAGCAGCTTGATGGCTTTCAGGGTGACATTTGGCTGTATTTGGGTCACACAAATCGACCAAAAAATTTTCAGGTGCTGTTGAGGATTTTCAATGTGTGACCCGGAGAACAATCCCTTATTCTGCAGAAGATGCAGCATATTGTTGGTGATCTGGAATGTCTCCGCTTGTATTTGGGGTACAATAATGGCGGTGGCCAGGTTGTCAGCTGTTGGCTATGCCCAATCATAGAGTGCAACTTCTGGCACAAGAGATGCCACCCCTCCATCGTTTGGTAGAAGAGTTACCCAGTTGTTTGTGTTGACGTTATCCACGTTTTCCATTTCAAGTTGCGGTAAGTGTTTTTCCTTCTTGTTAGCATGGTTTAATGCCCAAAATGTTTTCTCAGGGTCTGAGATTCCTTCAAGAAGTTCACCAGTCCTTGAAGTGTTTCTAGGCATACACCTACTTCACACAAGAATTCAAACGAGAGAATTTCAATGAAAACTTATTTAACACTGTAGGAAATTAAGCCAAACTAATAATTCTAGCGATACAAATAACACCATTAGTTCCCCGGCAATGGAGACTAAATTTGATCACCCCCAACTGTGCCTTGTAAAAGACAAAGTGGTCGTTGTTAATATAATTCAGTTTAAAGTCTGGAGTCGAATCCTCAGGGAACTAACCTACCTATTACAACTCTTAGTGATGTTAATGTAAGCTCAGACACTTTTTCAGGTGCAGTATTTTAATCAATAATTGTTTGGATTTATCAACTAAAGAGACTGATATTAAAAACTAATAATATTTAATATTAAAGAGAAATCAATGTAGAAAGATCTAGGGCAGTGATTTTTCCAATTGCTAAATTAATTCTGACTCTTTTGTTATACCCTCACCGTGTTACTCTATGATGATTATGAGCTATAGGTTATTGCAACTATCTCTCGATCAACTACAATATTTTACTAGAGCATTCTCTCGAACTAGTCAAGCTGATAATTCATGTATCTCTAATTTATCCCACCAAAGTTTCGTTATCTCTAACCCCACTTTTAAATTCAAGTAACAAATCTCTCCAATGACCCAAATGTGGTGTTGTTCAACAACAATCTAACCTGGTATTCTTTCTCAAGCAACACCAAGAAACTAGACACGATTAATCAAGGGCCCATTCAATTAATCACCATACAAAGCATAGTTGAACAATCTTAGATTAAACCCGGATCAATTATAACAATATTGAGTCAAAACATCATCTAACAATTGGTTCCATCAACCCTAGACAGATTGTTTAGCTACTCATACTAAAACACAAAGAAAGCATAAAATAATTCATAATTCCCAACATAATGACAAAAGATGGAGAATAGAAAAACTTTAATTGTAGCCTGGTCTTCTCACACTTGTTCTTGCCTCCAAAGTCAATCTAAAACTAGCTTTTTTTCTTCTTGGATGAGTTTATAAGGTTTAAGTAGGGTTAGGCTAATTTCTCCCATTTTTTTCACTTAATTCCCTGCATTTTCTGGGATCTTTCCGGATCGACCACGGTCGCGGGAGAACGTGGTGCGACCGCGGTGGTTTTCATGAGTTCTGCCTCGCATTATTTTGCCCACCGCGTTCCAGCCGCGGTCGACCGCAATCGCGGTAGGCTCCACTCCAGCCATCTTCTCCTTTTTCTTGATTCTTTTCACTCGGGTTCTTCTTGATTGGAATTATACTCCCGCGATTGACTACAAAACGCTCCAAAGTATCTTCCGAACGTGGATTATTTCCTGCAAAGCATAAAAATAATATTTAGAGTATTTTCTTGTCTTTTTTCCACTTAAAACAACACTAAAGTATGATTCATTAAGAGTGTAAATAGCGTCTATATATCCTACTATCAGTGCGTGCTGGGATGCATAGAAGCACTAGACTACGGATTGAGGAGCACAGATGCAGAAGGCAGATGCGGACTCGCACCTGTGTTAAGAGGGTCGCAGAAATGGAAGTAGGAGTGATGGGGCTGGTCCGAAGAAGCGGCTTCGTTGCGCAGATGTGCGCCCGTAGAAGCGGAGGTTTTACCGCAGAAGTGGTTGATCAGCTTGGTAGTTCCGGTAGATGGGGATGATGGACCTCAAAAGCGGTACCGGAGAAGCGGCTAAGTTTGCCTCAGAAGTGAGAATGCTAGGAAGACTATTTAAAAACAAGGGTTTGCAATTTCGCTTCATTTCAAACATTTTGAGCTCGGGTTTTGGAGATGCTTGAGAAGATTTTCGAGGGAATTCTTGAGGTAAGTCCCTTGTACTCATTTTTTATCAATAATCTTGTTTCCCTATTGATTTTTCCACTTAGATCGTGTGGTTTTGAGTTGAAATTTAGGGGATTGAGGCTAGGTATTTGGAGAGTTTGATTCGGGGATTTGGGTGGAAATTTGGTGTCGGATTTTGGTACAATTGGTATGGTTGTACTCGTGGTTGAATGGGCTTTCGGGTTTTGTGACTTTTGTGGGATTTTGAGACGCAGGATTGGGATCTAGCTTCGGGCCAATTTTTATTATTTACTTATAACTTAATATCTCCAATTTTTAATTATTGACTTATAACTTAATATCTCCTAATGGAATTGTTTCCTTCAGCCCGTGTTGATTGTATCGCACTGTTTATGGCTAGATTCGATCCACTCGGAGGCCGTTTCGTGAGGCAAATGTATGTTGGAGTAGAGACTTTCTTGGATTGAGGTAAGTAACACTTCTAAATTTGGTCTTGAGGGTTCGAAACCCCGAATTATGTGTTATATTATTGGTGTTGAGGTGACGCACATGCCAAGTGATGTGCATGCGGGCATGAACCATGAGAATTGTAAGTTGGTCGATTTCATGGAACTGTATAGTGGATTTTATCTTGTTGATATCCATGTTTTCATCATGTTATAAATTAATTGAGCTTTCAATCATGCTAGAGATCATGTTTAGGATATATGCTGGTATTGTTGGGACATATAGTGGTCGTTTCTTGATGTTGACTTATTGACTTCATGAAAATTTCATACCCAGCCATATTCATTCATTACATATCATATCTCAGTCGCTGCCGCTATTTATTTATACATCACTTCATTATTTTCGGGCTAGTTTCATGACGTTGTGAGATAGTGAGAGAGATACTAGATAGATTGATGACTGAGTGAGGCCAAGAGCCTGATTACGAGTGACATTTATGGGATCGGGCTGCACGCCGTAGAGGGTTTTATTGATTTATGCCTGGATATGGTTTATGATAGAACTTGGGATGAACGATCCCATCCGGAGTATGCACACACCCCTAGTGAACGCGGTTGATTTATATTGAGCGATAGATCTTTCCTGGACATGGATCTTGTCCGAATCATTTATACCTGGGGATGAATCTTCCCCGTGGGCTAGATTGGCCATACCCAATACTTAGTGACTGATTGTCAATTGATGTATATATTTCCGTTGATGTACTCACACCGCACCATGCACCTCGTGTGCAGATCCAGGTGCTTCGGTTACAACGGTTGCTGAGTTATGGAGTAAGGACTTTCGGAGACTATCGAGGTAGCTCCTTGGCGTTCGCAAAACTTGACTCTCCCTCTTTATCTTTCATTTATATTTTAGTTTTATTCTCTAGTTTTTGTATTAGACTGTATCCCTATGTACATGCTCATGTATTCGGTGACGCCCCGATTTTGGGAGAGATTTTGCATTGAGATTTCGTTTTTCTTATTTGCTTTTAAAAGGGTATTCCTCAAATTTAACTGCTTCCGTATTTTTCAAAACATTTGATGTATTGAAATGCTTGAGTAGTTGGCTTGCCTAGTTCCATGATAGGCACCATCATGGCAGGATGGTTTTGAGTCGTGACACAAAAATTTCTATATACCATATGTGTGTGATTACATAAGTTCTTCGGCGTATCTAAGTTTTTCAGTAGCATGATGGGCATATGTTTCTTCAAAATTAACCTATATATAATGGAAGATCAATTTTAACTTAGTCTATTATATATACGGCGACACTAACATACGTAAGACATAATAAACTTGGCAACAAATATGTATGGTAGAAGGTCATTTGGTATTAATGTATTTAAGTATTATTCTTGGTAGTGAATATTGGTATCATTTTCTGTTGAGTCAAAAACTAAAAATTATTTTGTTTTTACTATAAAATTTTGCAATCAATATCTTATTTAGTTGATCAACATATTCATTTCTGCTAGCTAAGATATCGTTTAATTTCTATCCTGCAATTTTCACAAATTGCATTTTAATCTAATGATAGAAATATTTCTCTTATTAAATGCACTACCATTACTATTGGGATTGGTAACAAAGCATTTAGCAAGAACCAAATCATATTTTATTGGATGCTCTTCTTCGTTTCCGACACAAAGCAAGAAGACACTGAATACTGGACACGTTCTTACTTTATATTTTTTGTCAGTTGAATATTTTTCATTTGAGGCCAGAAGTATAACTTTGGCAAGCTAGCTTTTACAGTCTCTGCTTTTGTCCATTTTGGAAATACTGGTAATACTTGGCATAAATCACCTCCTAAACCATTAATTATTCACTAAACGGTTCATTAATATCCAATATATCTCTAGAACTCCGAGCAATTATTTCGATCGTTTGACACTTAGCCATAAGTGTTTCATCCCATATTATCGATTCTGTTTTCCTTATAAATTTAGCATCACTGTGATGCTTTGATATATTTGTGATGGTTATTTAAGTTATTGAAGAGGTATATCAAATCTAAAATGGGTGGCCTCACAATAAAATCATTGTTGGTACACCACTTGCTATTATGTTAATAGTTTCATGCCTCTTAATATGATATTTGCAAGTAATGAATGACATATAAAAATTATACCGGTTCCACCGGAAAAATCTATAAAGAATAATCACGTTATACAAGAGTGGACTCTTTATAATATAGTCTTGAAAGATCGTTTTGATAAGGATTTAGCTTTGATTGTGCTCCGTCAGACACTTGTATAACATTTTAATTCTTAATAATATACTGACCTTTTTACAATGTGTTCTGACGCTCTTTTTATGCAATAAAATTTTTGTAACTTAAGATTTTCTTTTAGCTTGAATAATAATTTAGTCATATGATGAAATTAAAAAAAAATTAATTGGACTCTCTTGATAAAAAATTAATTAAAATATTTAATTATTTTGTTTTAACATAAAAAATAGATTATTTTATGTTGATTCAGATGTTAATATTAGTTCATCTCTTGTTTTAAATAGTTAATCTTAATTATAATTTTATCTACCATAAAGTTTATTTTCAAAGAGTAAAAGATTAATATGACATTTCACTTTTATATCATTAGGTTTGTAGAATCATTTGTGGTATTGACTCTTACCAACCATTTTCTTTCTCTTTCTCACACATTTATATTCTTTAATATTTTTTTCGTAGTTGTTTAGTAATTGGGTTATTACACAAAAATTTGATGAAGAAAATATTATTTGAGTAGGAAAATAGTATAAATATAATATAAAATATATTAACATGGAGGGTATCCTTTTCTCAATTTCAACTCTTTATGCAGTCCATTTAATTTTATTTCTATTTTTTCTTTGTATTGGACATTATGGAGTGGTAATGTATTGCCAATAAAGAGGATTTTATGAAATTAATTTTATTAAACGTTCCTAAATATTTTTAATAAGAATTTAATAGACAAAATTTTATTAATAGTAAAATTTAAAATATTAAAAATTTGCATAGAAGGTATTGTAGTCCAAAAAATAGTTATTACAGTTATGCCATTTCCCTATGAGTTCTTCCGCTTAATATTTTAGGGCTATCTTGGTATATTAATAATGTATTCATGATTTTATAACATTACATGCTCTCTTTTTTAAAAATGAATTTGGACAATATAATACATTCTCAAATTAAATTAGTAATAGGACTCTATAGTACATTTTCAAATTAAATTAGTAATAGGAATTTTTAAAAAGTATATCCTAATTGTAAAAGGATTACATGAATAAAGATATTTTCTTGTTCAATTTTATATGAATTAGTCATCCCAAAAGTAATTATACTAATAGGATTCCTAAAAGTAATCATGTAGAATTCCTAATGTGTAGTATTATGTCCTAAGCCTAATAGGATTGTAAGGCTTACATATAGAATTCTAGTTATATCCTTTTATTATGAGTTATCATACTTAACATTATAAGGTTAATTTTGTAAACCAACATTGTATTCATGGTTTTTGTAACGACCTGATCGGTCATTTTTAGAGTTATAACCATGATACCCATCTTACTACTTTCCCCGTATCTTTTTCTGCTTATGTGTCTTGTCGGGGGTGTTGGTTGTGGTTTCGGAGTTTTTTAGGACACTTAGTCCTTAAAACAAAAGTTTAAGTCTGTCACGACCCAGAATTTCCACCATCGGGATCGTAATAGCGCCTAACAGTTCAATTTCTAGGCACGCCAACGTTAGAACATTTTTAGCAGTTTAAACAGTAACATGGATAACGAACTAAAATAACAAATATGTTCTAAGTATAAATGCGGAAATTAAACAACCAATCGTCTATTAAAATTCCCTGAATTTGGTGTCACAAGTTCACGAGCTTCTAAAGTAACTCACATAAAGGTCTAAAATAAGTATAAAGTTGTCTGAATGAGATTATACAGCTAAAAGAAAAGAGGATAGGGACTCCAGGTGCTGCGAACGCTGAACAGCCGTACCTCAAGTCTCTGAAAATATCCGATATGAGTTCACTAATGACCGCTGCTGGGACCGTCTCCAAAATCTGCACAGTGTGCAGAGTGTAGTATCAGTACAACTGACCACATGTACTGGTAAGTACCGAGCCTAACCTCGACAAGGTAGTGACGAGGCTAAGGCGGGGTACTTATACAAAACACTAATAACCACAGCCTCTAGAGTGAACTAGTGTTGTCCAGAGTTACTAATCCTTACTATATCAGATAATGAATGAAATATTGGAAATAAATGCAACTCAGGAAATAGAAACATATAGTTTTGTTGTGGCGCGCAACCCGATCCCACCAGCCATCAAAAAATTCTCCCTTATTCCTCCATAACAATAACAACAGTAAATAATATATATATATATATATATATGTTGCGGCGTGCAACCCGATCCCACCATATATATCAATATCAATAAGATAATACACCCTTATTTCACCATATCAATCCACCCTTATTCCTCCTGTTGCGAAGTGCAACCCGATCCTACCATATAAACATATTCACCCTTATTCCTCCATATCAATCCTCCCTTATTCCTCCTGCTGCGACATGTATCCCGATAACAACATATCAGTACCAAACACTCAATGTACACAGTCAATTTATAGTCTAAATCACAAGGCCTTTACGATAAATAACTACCAAACTGAACCAAGAAAAGGAAACATTGACGAATATAAAATCTACTCGAATAATACTACACAACGAGACCAATCCAGCAATTTAAAAGTAAAACGTGCAAACAAGTCAAATTAAGCAAATAGAAAGGATTATGGGACTTATGGGAAGAACTAACATAGCTAACAGGAGAAGATGTTGAGTGGCACGTATCAGTTAAGCATGATAAGCATTTAGGGCATATAACAATTAAGACAGGGAATAAAGCAATTAAAGGAAAGCAGTATTTAAGGGAAAACAGATAGTTTGGCGACGTATAAGCACTCATCACCTCACATATACGCCGATCACATGGATTTCACATAATCATATAGTCTGAGGGCTCTTAATTCCATCAAGTCAAGGTTAGACACAACACTTACCTCGATCCACAGGCTACTCACTTCTCAATTATCGTTTTCCCTCTAGATTCCACCTCCAAACAACTCGTATCTAGCCATAACTAACTTAATAACATCAAATATTTTTAAAGAAGTAAATTTCAATACATAAATTTAGGTTTCCCAACATTTCTCCCAAAAAGTCAAAAATCGAACCCGGACCCGCTTGGTCAAAACTCAAGGTTCGGACCAAAACCCATTTACCCTTTCACACCCGAGCCCGAATATGTAACTAATTCCGGAATCTGACCCCAATTCGAGGTCTAAATCCCCAATTTACAAAAATTCTCAAATCTCCCAAAATCCGTAATTTCTACTAGGAAAGAACAAGGTTTAGGACTAGGAATCTAATGGGTGGTGATGGAAATTGAAGGAACTGAGTTAAAGAGTATAAACCTATGGTTTGGTGTTTAATTCCCCCTTCACAAATTTCCCTAGGTCGAGTTATAATGAAGAGATATGAAATATTGAAGAAATTCCCGTCACTGTTCTGTTTTATGTGTTGGGCGTCAGGCCTACTTTGCGTTCGCGAAGGTCCTGCCTCGTTCGTGATGCACAGCAACCTGAAGGGCTTTCGTGTTCGCGATGGTTTATCCCCCTGAACTTCGCGTTCGCGAGCCTTGGCCCATGTTCACGTAGAAAACTCAACGACCCCCAGCCCACCTCCAATACCCTACGCGTTCGCGTCTTGCCGGTCACGTTCGCAAAGAGCAGACCCCTCAGTGCTCCGCGTTCGCGACCATAACCTCGCGTTCGCGTAGAACAAACCATCTCCCAACCCATCTTGCACTTCGCATCGCGAGAGAGCCTTCACAAACGCGAAGAAGGAAACCAAAAGGTACCTGAAACTGTAGAAAACCAGATTTTCTAAGTCTAAAACATCACGTAGCCTATCTGAAACTCACCCGATAACACCTAGAACTACGAATTTAGCACCAAATCGCATGAAATTCTCAAGAACACTTTAAAATTCGTATTTTCACAACCGAACGTCTGAATAACGTCAAATCAGTTCTGTTTTTCACCAAATTTCACAAATAAGGTCTAAATATTATAACGGACCTGTACCGGGCTCCAGAACCAAAATACGGACCCAATACTAACAAGATCAAATATTAAATAATTTCTTCAAATCATTAAATTTCTAGTCTTTCAATTTTCAACAAAAATTTATGTCTCGAGCTAGGGATCTTGGAATTCGATTCCGGGCATACCGCAGGTCCCATATTTCATTACGGACCCACTGGGACTGTCAAAACATGAGTCCAGTTCCATTTACTCAAAACATTGGCCGAAGTCAACTAAAATTAATTTTTAAGGCCAAAAATTATCATTTCATCAATTTTCAACTTAAAAGCTTTCCAGAAATACGCACGGACTGTGCACGCAAATCGAGGAAGGTAAAAATGAGAATTTTTAAGGCTAACGAGCGCATAATTAAGTTCTAAAACATAAGATGACCTTTTGGGTCATCACAATCTCCACCTCTAAAACAATTGTTCGTCCTTGAACGCACGTAGAAAAGTACCTGAACCGGTGAATAGGTGGGGATATCTACTCCACATGTCCGACTCGGACTCCCAAGTAGTTTCCTCAACAGGCTGACCTCTCCACTGCACTCGAACTGAAGGATCACTCTTGGACCTCAACTAACGAACCTGCCGGCCTAGATAGCCACCGACTCTTCCTCATAAGTTAAATCCTTGTCCAACAGGACAGAGCTAAATCTAACATGTGGGACGGGTCACCATGATACTTCCGTAGCATGGACTCATGGACATTGGATGAACTGCTGATAACCCCGGAGGCAAATCAAGTCTATAAGCCACCTCTCCCACTCTATCGAGAATCTCAAAAGGCTCGATATATCTAGGCCTTAACTTTCCCTTCTTCCCAAACCTCATGACACCCTTCATAGGTGATACCCGGAGCAACATTCTCTCCCCAACCATGAATGCCACATCACGAATTCTACGATCGGCATAACTCTTTTGCTTGGACTGAGTTGTGAAAAGTTGATCCTGTATAATCTTGACCCTCTCCAAGGCCTCCTGTACTAAATCTGTACCCAACAACCGAGCGTCCCCCGACTCTAACCACCCAACTGGAGACCGGCACCGTCTACCATATAATACCTCATAGGGAGCCATCTGAATGCTCGACTTGTAGTTTTTGTTGTAGGCGAACTCTACAAGGGGAAAGAACTGATCCCACGATCCTCCAAAGTCTATAACACAAGCGTGGAGCATATCCTCCAATATCTGAATTGTATGCTCGGACTGTCCGACTATCTAAGGATGAAATGATGTGCTTAACTCAACCCGCGTACCCAACTCATATTGTACTGCCCTCCAGAAATGCGAGTGAACTGCGTACCTCGATCAGAAATGATAGACAAGGGCACACCGTGAAGACGAACGATCTCATTGATATAAATCTCTGTCAACAACTCCAAATAATAGGTAACTACCACAAGAATGAAGTGTGCTGACTTAGTCATCCTATCCACAAATGATCCAAACGGTTTCGAACTTCCTCTGAGTCCGTGGGAGTCCAAAAACAAAGTCCATAGTGATACGCTTCCACTTCCACTCGGGAATCTCCATCTGCTGAACCAAACCACCGGGTCTCTGATGCTCATACTTCACCTGCTGATAATTCAGGCACCGAGCTACATAGGCAACTATATCCTTCTTCATCCTCCTCCACCAATAATGTTTCTGCAAGTCCTGGTACATCTTGGCGGCGCCCGGGTGAATAGAATACTGAGAACTATGGGCCTACTCAAGGATCAACTCACGAAGCCCATCAACATTAGGCACACAAACGTGGACCTGCATCCTCAAAACTCTATCATCTCCAATGGTAACCTGCTTGGCACCACCATGCTGAACTATGTCCTTAAGGACCAACAAATGAGGGTCATCATACTGCCGATCTTTGATACGCTCAATCAAGTAAGACCAAGCGACCGTGCAAGCTAGAAAACGGCTGGACGATGAAATATTCAACCTCACAAACTAGTTGGCCAAAGTCTGAACATCTGAAGATAGTGGTCTCTCACTGACTGGAATGAACACGAGGATGCCCATACTCACTGCCTTCCTACTCAATGCGTTGGCCACCACATTGGCCTTCCTCGAATGATGCAAGATGGTGATATCATAGTATTTCAATAGCTCCATCCACCTCCTCCGCCTTAAATTTAGATCCTTTTGCTTGAACAAATACTGAAGGCTACGATGATCCGTGAATACCTCACACGACATGCAATAAAGATAGTGTCTCCAAATCTTCAGCGCATGAACAATGGCTGCCAACTATAAATCATGGACAGGGTAATTCTTCTCATGAACCTTTAACTGTCGAGACGCATATGCAATCACCCTACCCTTTTGCATCAATACTGCTTTGAGCCTAATATAGGAGGCATCACAATATACCGTGTAAGATCCTTAACCTGATGGTAACACCAACACCGACTTTGTAGTCAAAGCTATCTTGAGCTTCTGAAAGCTCGCCCCACACTCGTCCGACCATATGAACGGGGCACCCTTCTGGGTCAACCTGGTAAATTCGGTTGCTATAAATGAAAACCCCTTCACAAATCGACGATAATAACCCGCCAAACCCAAGAAGATCCTGATTTTTGTGGATGAAGTGAGTCTAGGCCAGTTCTTGACTGCCTCAACCTTCTTAAGATCTACCTGAATGCCTTTTACTGATACAATATGGCCCAAGAAAGCGACTGAATCCAACCAAAACTTGAACTTCGAAAATTTAGCATACAACTGACTATCCCTTAGAGTCTACATCCCTATACCAAGGTGCCGCTCATGCTTCTCCCAACTGCGGGAGTATATCAAGATGTCATCAACAAACACAATCATAAAGGAATCCAAATAAGGCTTGAACACTCGATTCATCAAGTCCATAAATGTTGTTGTGGCATTGGTCAACCCAAAGGACATCACCAGAAACTCATAGAGCCCATACCGCGTCCGAAAATCTGTCTTAGGGACATCGGATGCTCTAATCCTCAACTGATGGTAGCCACATCTCAAATCAATCTTTGAAAACACCTTGACACCCTGAAGGTGATCAAATAAATCATCAATCCTCGACAGTGGATACTTTTTCTTGATGGTGACTTTGTTCAACTGCCAATAATCTATTCACATCCTCATAGACCCATCATTCTTCTTCACAAACAAAACGGGTACACCCCAGGGCGAGACACTAGGTCTAATGAAGCCCTTATCGGGAAAATCCTGCAATTGTTCCTCTAACTTTTTCAACTCTGGTGGGGCCATCCTGTATGGAAGAATGGAAATGGGTTTAGTGCCCAGAGCCAAATCAATATAAAATTCAATATCATTGCCGGGTGGCATCCCCGATAGGTATGCGGGAAATACCTCTGGAAACTCACGAACAATAGGCACATAATCCATTGAAGGAACCTTCACATTAGAATCACGAACACAATCCAAATAGGCCAAACACCTCTTCTCTACCGTATACCGATCCATCATATAAGAAATAAACCCTGCTAGTAGAATGGTCAGGTGTCCTTCTCCACTATAAACGAGGCAACCTCGGCAAGGCCAAGGTCACTATCTTGGATTGACAATCTAAAGTAGCATGATAAGGTAACTACCAATCCATTCTAAATATAACATCGAAATCCACCATATCTAAGAGCAGAAGCTCTACACTGGTCTCAAGACTACCAATAGTGACCACACACGAACGATATACACAACCAACAACAATAGCATCACTCACCTGTGTGGACACATACACAGGGGCACTGAAAGAGTCATGCGTCACAACCAAATATGAAGCAAAATAAGATGACATATAGGAGTAAGTAGACCTTGGATAAAATAGAACTGAAGCATCTCTATTGCAAACTGAAACAGTACATGTGATGACATTATCGAATGACTCACACTCAGGTCTGGCTAGAAAAGCATAACATCGGGACTGGGCCCTACCATTCTGAACCATATCCCTGGGACGACCTCTAGCTGGCGGGCCTCCACCTCTAATAGCCCTACCTCTACCTCTAACAATCTGGCCCCTACCTCTAGATACCTGATCCCTACCTCAGGCTGGCTGAGCAGGCGGTGCAACAACTGGTGCCGGAACCATAGAATGAGAACCCTGATGATGTGGCTGAACACCCATTAATCTCGGACAGGTCCTCCGGATATGCCCATAATCACCACACTCGAAACGCCCATCCTGATACTGTGACGGTGGAAACTGAGACTGACGTGGACGAGTCCGCTGAACATGATAATAACTCCGAAGAGGAGGTGCAATGATAGGAGCTGGTGATGCACTATAGGCTGGCTGCCCAGAAGGAGGCACATAAGAACCACTACTCCCTAAAGCATTATCGGATGCATGAAGCACGGAGTGGAATGGCCTTGGAGGATGGCCTCTACCAAAAGTACCCCTGCCTCCAGATGAGGCACCACTGAATCCACCTGTATGCGGTGAAACCGGGCAAGGCCGATTTTCGGGCTTCTTTAGCACTTCGAGTGAATTGGCGTCGGCTGTGTCGGCACTGTGCCCGAATTTTAACCCCGAGACGCACCCCTAGAGGAAGTATTCTGGGGAGTCAATATACCTAGGGGCAGGGCAAGCATCGAAGAACGTTATGGGAAAGCGGGAAGTTCTAGAAAACGTGTGGTTAAAGCTTACAAAGTACACAAAAAAGTAGGGGCCATTACCGTGGCATCAAATGGCTGTACCAGTCATATCTCTTTGCATTAATTGCACAGGTACCATGTTGGGATTCCCCTCATAAATAAAGTGTACCCTTTTCTCTTTGTAAGTTATATGATATTTGATGCATGGCTAGAATTCATAGTTTTAAGCATTATATACTTTACATTTTATGTGCTTTTGTGACAAAAATACATGTTATATGTGCATAATGGAGTCTATTTCATGTGTAGGTGAATTGGAGACGGAAGCCGAGCTAAATGGGTGCATAAACGTCAAAAATACACTCAAGAGTCGAAAAGGAGTGACCCGGTCAATGCCCGGGCGTTTGGCCTCTAAAGTCAGGCATGCCCAAGCGTTAGCGAGGCGTTAGACCCCTAACGTCAGGCCTGACCAGGCGTTAAGGAGGCGTTTGAGGCTTAACGCCTGGGTGCCTGGTCCAGTCAACTCCGAGTTTTAAAGGTTTTAAGTGTTTCCCAGTTGGAACAGAAGTCTCCTACACATTTAGGGTTTATCCCAAACATATAAATAGACCCGAAAACACAACTTTGAGAGGGGGATGCCATTTTTGGAGAGAATATACACACAAGATCATTGAAGAAGCAAAGGATTATCAGTTTTCTTCATATTAATCTAGTATTTTCCATTGATGCAAAAACTTATGCAATTGTTTAATTCTAGTATGAGTGGATAAACACCCATTGTTCTGGGGTTGTGGTTTAGCCATGAATATTGTTATTCGATATTAACTTAACCATGATTTTAATTCGCTCAATATATGGTTGTTTCTTCAATTCTACATTTAATTGCTTAATTGTTTGGTCAGCAATTTGGTTCTATATACTATCTATGTTATTCTTGGGAAAGCCGTATATAGATTAGAGAAGAATTGAAGAGAACGCGATCTTAACCCTTTAGGGGAGCGGATTTGTGGTTAGGGTAGGAATATACCTAGTCACCGTGCTTAATTAAAAATCGAAATCTTAGTGCGTTCTAATAGATTAATTTCATAGGAATATAGGCGTTAATCTATTGAGAATAGGCGAGTAGTACTTCAGGAGAAGGCTATGTGAGGAGTTATCGATTAATTAGCAACCACGAGTCAATCATATGAAATGTAGAGTTAATTAGATTCCAATATTGGTGAATTGATCACAACCCTGGAATATTTGTCTTTATTGAATACACAACAACATTCTCGTTACTTGATAATTAGTTCGTATTATCATAGAATAAATTAGTTATATTCTTGGATTTGGTTTTGGCTCGATTAAATAGCAATTAGAGTGATTCAATAAGTAGTTTATGCAAGTCCCTATAGGTTCGACATTCGATTTAACATTATATTACTTGCTACGACCACGTATACTTGCATGTGCGGTTTGGGACCAGCAATATTTCATACAAAAAAGCAAGAACATCCTATGCTCTCAAACAACAACATTCTCTTCAATTGTCTCATTAAATTATTGCTTCTCATTTATTGTGTTCTTGAGTTATTCTTCATTTATTGCTTATTATTTATTATAAATAAGCCAACCTTAAAGCCTTAAACACTATTTATACCATCATCGATAGCCCTGAGTCAAGATTCTCGAGCTCGACCTCGAGGCATGGCCGACAACCCTCGAGACTGGCCTTTTTGGAGCCTGGTTTGCTTAATCTAATTCTTTTCGCATTTGTTTCATTTTTCTCACTTCATACCCAACGTCTATCGCCTAAAAAACCGGTATTAAAATAGATCACATATTTTTAGAACCACATAATCAAATATAATTGTAATTACCATTTTCAAGGTAAATAGTTTGGCGCCCACCGTGGGGCTAAAAATAGTAGTAATCGTTTTAGTGCTGGTTTTCAAAAAACACAAGTTATTCTTCACACTTTTTCTTGTCCAAGAATCTTCAATTTCAGGTCAGAAAATGTCTAATTCAGTAAATGCACGTGAAAACAACGTTCCTGAGGAACGCGGACCACAAAAACCTGTGCTCAAACGGGCCAAAGTGCCCACCGCCATGAAAGAACTCACTCAAAATTGTATACCTAAAGGAACTATCATATTCATAGAGGAAGACGTCAAGCATTATCCCAACCACATAGCGATGCGCTGGTAATTTCTTTCCTCTTAAATGGCGTTCAAATTAAGAGTGTGCTCGTGGATCCAGGTAGCTCGGTAGTGGAACAGCTCAAGCTGCTTGAGTAAATCGTACCCGAGGCTAATGCTCTCAGAGGGTTTAACATGGAGAGCGAAACGACGAAGGGGGAGATCGTCCTCCTAGTGGATGCGTCCGGTATAGTTCAAGATATCAGGTTTCATGTCATCGAAGGGGATACGAGATACAACGCCTGCTTGGAAGGACATGGATACACAACATTAGGGTAATATCCTCGAATATCCACCAGATATTGAAATTCCCAACAGTAGATGGCATAAAAACAGTGTATGGGGAGCAACGCGCTGAAAAAGAAATGTTCGCAGTGCACGACGTGGCGCCTAAGCCCATATATTCTACCTCCGAGGGGTCGGAATATAAGCTGGTCCCTGAAGATGACGAGGAAGACTTCCTCACTCCTCAAGCTTTGTTGCCCCCGAAGAATCAGACGCAACAAGATCAACGGTCGAAGAGCTGGAACAAACCGTTCTGGTGAAACACCTACCAGTTCGAAAGGTATACCTGGGAACGGGACTAACCCCCGAGCTCAGGAAAGAACTCATTCAATTTCTTATTAACAACATTGATTTCTTTGCTTGGTCCCACTTAAATATGATAGGATCTCCCCGGAAGTAAAAACCCATCAACTGAGCGTCGACCCCAAGTTCGAACCGGTGATGCAAAAAATGAGGCCTCAGTCCGAGGTAAAGCATGCGTTTGTCAAAAACGAGGTAACAAAAATCCTCAAAATAGGGTCCATCAAGGAAGTAATGTATCCCGAGTGGTTGTCTAATGTTGTAGTGGTCCCCAAGAGAGGGAACAAATTAAAAATGTGCGTAGATTATAAGGACTTAAATAAAGCATGCCCTAAGGATTCATTCCCAATGCCCAGCATGGATCGATTGATTGATGCCATGGCCATCCACGAGACTTTCACCTTTCTCGACGCCTACTCCGGGTAAAATCAGATTCAGATGAACCCCAAGGATAGTGAGAAAACTTCGTTCGTTACGAAATATGGCACGTACTGCTATAATGTAATGCCTTTCGGACTAAAAAAATGCGGAGGCCACATACCAACGCTTAGTTAATAAAATGTTCGAACATCAAATAGGAAAATCCATGGAAGCTTACATTGATGACATGCTAGTTAAGTCCCTGCGCGTAGAGGACCATTTGCAGGAAACTTTCGACATCCTTAGAAGCTACAAAATGAAGCTCAACCCCGAGAAATGTGCCTTCGGCGTAGGATCAGGCAAATTCTTAGGCTTTATGGTATCAAACAGGGGGATTGAAATCAATCCCGACAAAATAAAGTCTATCGAAGAAGTTACGGTGGTAAATAATGTGAAGGCAGTACAGCGGTTAACCGAGCGGATAGCAGCATTAGGCCGATTCATCTCGAGATCGTCAGACCGGAGCCATCATTTATTCTCCTTGCTTAAAAAGAAAAACAACTTTGAATGGACCTCGGAGTGCCAACACGCCTTGGAAGGTTATATCTCCATAACCCGAAAGAGGAGGAAATGCTATATCTGTATTTGGCAGTGTCCGAGATAACGGCAAGTGGCGTGTTGGTTTGTGAGGAGCAAAGTACGCAATTCCCTATCTACTATGTGAGTCGAACCCTGGGAGATGCTGAAACTAGGTACCCACACTTAGAAAAATTAGCTCTTGCATTAATAAGTGCGTCTCGAAAATTGAAACCTTATTTTCAAAGCCACCATATATGTGTTTTAACAACATATCCTCTTCGAAATATATTGCATAAACCTGAATTGTCGGGCTGGCTCGCCAAATGGGCCATCGAACTCGGGGGTTACGATATTGAATATCAGCCGAACCGCTATCAAGTCCCAAATTCTGGCAGACTTCGTGGCCGATTTTTTTCCCGCCCTCGTGCCCGAGGTAGAAAAAGAACTTTTGCTAAAAACGGCCGCACCATCGGGGGTGTGGGCTTTATTCACCGACGATGCCTCACATATGAGGAGATCCAGACTTGGCATAGTTCTGAAGCAACTTGCAGGTGGAGTGATTAGACAATCTATAAAACTACAAAGCTAACTAACAACGTGTCACGACCCCAAATCCTAAACCGGCTGTGATGGCGCCTATCGTGGAACTAGGCTAGCAAATTCGCATATTTACAGTTTCCTTCAAAAATTTCTGACTCATTTCCCATATTTCATAAACGTATATAAATTACTGAATCTATTTAGCAAAACAAACAGTTAAACAGTCCAAAACCATCCCCAAGACTAGGAGTCAACATGTCATGAGCCTATAAGGAATATACCAGAAAATCTACTATTATAATACAAAACCTCGGGACGAATAACTAGGTACAACGTAAGAAGGGAAAACAGAGATGTTGCGGACGCTGAACAGCTTCCTCTATGTCCCGAACTCCGGCTCCGCACGGAATAGATGGCTAACGCTCGGTATCATCACCTGCGGTGAATCTCCCGCACCTGCGGCTTCTCACCTGCGACCTCCTCTAGCTCGATCTCTTTTCGCACCTGCGCAAGGACTTCGCACCTGCGGCCATCGCACCTGTGGCTCCCCATCTGCGGGTGCGACCACACTAGTAAAATAACACCAGCAGCTATTTTGCTGCAAAATCCTAAGTACAAACCTCCGTTAACCATCCGAAATCAATTTCGAGCCCCTCGGGGCCCCAACCAAACATACCAACACATCCCATAACCTCATTAGAACTTAGTCGAGCCTTCGAAACACCAAAAACAACGCAAAAACACCAAAATCTCATCAAATTAAAGCCTAAGAACTTTGAAACTTCAAAATTTCACCAAGGATGCCGAAACCGGCCAAAACACATCCAATTGACCTGAAAATTTGCACACATATCCAAAATGACATAACGAACCTGTTCCTACTTCCGTAATTCCATTCCGACCCTGATAGACTATTTTCCACTGCCGACCGGAATACGCCAAAAAGTAACTTTCGCCAATTCAAGCCTAATTCTACACCGGACATCAAAATTTCATTCCGAACACACTCCTAAGTCCCATATCACCTAACGAAGCTATCCGAGCCATAAAATCCACATTCCGAGGTCTTTTACCAATAAGGGAACTCCCAGTTGACTTTTTCAACTATTAAGCTAATTTAAGAGACTAAGTGTCTCAGGTCTCACCATGACCACTTTGAACCCGAACCAACCGAACAAATGCAACATATATAGGCTAACCAACATATGACAAAGCAAAAACGTGGGAAATAGAGCTAATCTCACCGAACGACTGGCCGGGTCGTTACACAATGAAGCCGAATATGAGGCTATGATTGCAGGTCTCGAGCTAGCCAAAGGCTTGGGAGTGGAAGCCGTCGAAGCCAAATGTGATTCCCTTCTGGTAGTAAACTAGGAAAATGGGAGTTTCGAGGTTCGAGAGGATAGAATGCAATGGTTCCTAGACAAAATTCCAACCACTTTGCGTCGTTTAAAAGAGTGGACTTTGGTCCATGTTCCTCGGGAGCATAACAGAGAGGCCGATGCACTCGCAAACATAGGGTCCTCCGTCGAGGAAGATGACGGACTCCCCGGGGCTATTGTTCAGATATCCAAATAAGTAATCAAAGAAGGACATGCTGAAATCAATTCCACCAGCCTGACATGGGATTGGAGAAACAAATACATCGATTATCTGGTAAGTGGAAAGCTGCCCACAGATCCAAAAGAATCAAGGTCCCTTTGGACAAGAGCAACCCGATTCTCACTTGACAATAGTGGAGCTTTATACAGAAGAACCTTCGAAGGGCCCCTGACAGTATGCTTGGGACAAAGAGACACTGATTACATGCTCCGAGAAATCCACAAGGGCACCTATGGAAATCACTCCGGTGTCGATGTTTTAATTCAAAAGGTGATCAGAGCAGGTTACTATGGGACAATATGGAAAGGGACATCAAAGAATTCGTCCAAAAATGCGACAAGTGTTAGAGATTCGCGCACATGATCCACCAACCCGGTGAACAGCTACATTCGGTCTTATCGCCATGGCCATTAATGAAATGGGGAATGAACATAGTCGCCCCCTACCAACGGCACCAGGTAAAGCTAGCTTTATTCTGTTTATGACTGACTATTTCTCAAATGGGTGGAAGAACAAGTCTATGAAAAGATAAGAGAAAAAGAAGTCATCGACTTCATATGGGATCACATCATATGCCGATTTCGGATCCCCTCCAAGATACGTGTGATAGTAGGAAGCAGCTCATCGGAAGAAAAATAACAAAGTTTCTTGAGGTTCACAAAATCAAAAAAATACTATCGACGCCCTACCACCCATGTGAAAATGGCCAAGCCGAATACACAAACAAGACCATCCTTCAGAACATGAAAAAGAAGCTTGAAAATTCAAAGGGAAAATAGAGAGAAAACCTTCCCGAAGTACTATGGGCATATTGGACAACCTCTAAATCAAGCACAGGAGAGATGCCGTTATCTTTGGTATACGATACGAGGCTTTAATACCCGTCGAGGTCGGGGAGCTGAGTGCCAGATTCTGACACGCCACTGAAGACTCAAACCATGAGGCCATGACCAAGGCCCTCGAACTATTAGACGAGAAGCGAGAAGCTTCACTAGTCCAGATGGCCGCCCAAAAACAAAGAATCTAAAGATACTACAATCGAAGGGCAAACCTCCGATATTTTAGAATCGGGGACTTAGTCTTAAGGAAAGTCACCCAAATCACTCGAAACCCTAATGAAGGAAAGATAGGACCGATCTGGGAAGGACCGTGCCGCGTCCTCGAAATAATCAGCAAAGGATCCTACAAGTTAGGCACCATGGAAGTCGAGCAACTGCGAAACCATTGGAACATATCAATGCTCAAATGCTATTATTGCTAAGGTACAATCCTCCCCATATGTCCTTCAAACATTTGCACTAACCAAATGCGCAGGTATGCGAGTGAAATGAATTAAAACATCCCCCCAGCTCAAAGGCCTTAGGTTTTAAAGCATGCGCTGCGCTCTTTTTCCCTCGCGTCGGATTTTATCCCAAAATGGGTTTTACCGACGAGGTTTTCAACGAGGCAACATCCATATGATACCTAAGGGGAACTCACCAAGCATCCAAGTCTTCTCTCTGATCAACCTCGAATACTGAGGGGCATCCCCCCAGGAGATCACTGAAAATATGCCAAAGAGGGTCTCGACGGGAGAATGATGTATCAGACCAAACAGTCGAATGAATCGTGTCCGTGCAGAATAATCGAACCCTCGATAGAAAAAACATGTATAATTGTACCAAGTAATCAGAGAAGCACCTTCTATCATCAAAACATTTCGCACATCAAAGAAGTTCGCTGTTTTTACAAGAGACAGCCCCAGGGTGAAAAATTTAACAAGCACACAGAAATTGTCCTCGACAGTCACTCCACCGAGTCACCAAAACTCGAAGCCGTAAGACCTCAGGGTTGGTAACTCCGAAATCATAAGCCCTCCTCGAGGCAACATCAATTCCGACTCGGGACTGTCCCCGACAATTGTTCCTTCAAGCTATAAAACACAAAGCCGTAAGACCTCAGGGCAGGATAATTCTAACTCATAAGCCCTCCACGAGGCAATATCAAAAACATAAGCCCTCTTCGAGGAAACACACAAATTTGTAAGACCTTAAAACAAGCATAAACCCCATATCAAAGTCATGGCTATATATCGAACTTGTAAGACCCAAAAGGCATACGCTCGATATAGATGCCATGGTTATCTCACTCGGGGACTAAAAGGATACGGCCAAACACAAATGACCACCGTCATAAGTCTCCGGCCAAACTAACGCAACTCGGAGATTTCCGACTGTTGCCATAAAATCACAAGTCTTCATTTACTTCGAAAAACTTTGAAAAGAACCGGTTTAAAGTTGTGCCAACCTAAAGAGTAAGATCCAAGTCGCCCGCTGCATTAAAAGTTGTACCAACCTAAAACGTAAGAGCCCAAGTCGCTAGCTAGTCGTATCGACCTTACGCGTAAGATCCCAAGTCGCCAGCTACGGATCATACCGACAAAAAGCGCCTCAGGGACAATTTGAAAACCTGAGGACCGTTGAGCTCGAGTCAAAACCCGACTCGGAGACTAAGCTCGATATGGTTATCTAAATTTCCTCAGGGCCAAAAAAGTGTAAGAGCCCGAGTCACCCGCTATATTAAAAAATGTATAGACCTTACACGTAAGAGCCCGATCCATCAGCTACCGGTCATACCGAAACAATGCGCCTCAGGGTCAATCTGAAAACCTAAGGGCCGTTGAGCCCGAGTCAAAACCTGAGACTAAGACCGATATGGTAAAATAAAGCGCCTCAAGGAAAAAAAAGGTAAGAGCCTGAGTCGCCCGCTCCATTTAAAATCGTATAGACCTTACGCGTAAGAGCCGGAGCCGCTAGCTACAGATCATACCGACACAAAGCACCTTAGGGCCAATTCTAAAATGTAAGGGTCGTTGAGCTCGAGTCGAAACCTCACTCGGAGAGTAAGCCCAATATGGTTAACTAAAGCGCCTTAGGGCCATAAAAGTGTAAGAGCCCGAGTTGCCCGCTACATTAAAGGTTGTACTAACCAAATGCGTAAGAGCCCAAGTTGCAACCACAAAAAATCCTCAGGTCCAACTTATAACCCCGAGAGTTCTCATTTCTAAGTCTTATTAGTCGGACTGATCATCGATAGACACCAAAGCCTACTTCAAGATACCAGAAAATAAACAAGGAATAATAAGAAGCCTTTTTTATATGATGAAAGTTCGCGAAGCGTATTTACAAAACCCGAAATCGGATCCCTTACACAGGGAGAAAGAATAAACGAAAACCTAATCTACAACTAGGGCATGCATTCAAAGGCTTCTTCAGAAATTATACTTTCAGCGGCTTGGCCCTCGGCCCCCGGGTTTTCGACGGGCTCTTCCCCCTCAGAGACTTCACCCTCGTCTTCATCATCTTCCGAGCCACTGCTCGAATCATCTTCCGAAGTAAGCAGTGCTTCCGACTCCTTTTCCAGGACCTTCACCCTCTAGATTTCAGCAGACAAATCGAGACCCCCTGCATGTATGTCCTCAAGAGCCTGTCGCCGTGACTTTAATCAGGCATGCTCCAGAGCTCGGGTAAGCTTAAGCTCGGACTCCTGGGCTGCTTTCCTGGCCTGGGCATTTGCAGCAGCAACATCAACCTTATACGAATATATAAGCACTCTGGCTTCGGACTTAATCAAAGACAGCGCGGTGATCGATTCAGCATAGATGCCTTTATATTTGTTACTTTCAGCCCTCGCCTCCCGAAGGAAATCCTCAGGCAAGGATAACTTCCCCTGAAGGGTCTCTCTCTTAGAAGTTATCTCTTTCACTCGTTGCGTAAACCTAAGGATCTTGGCGTCCCTGGCTCCGAATCCTTCCCGTACCCGGGCATCTTTCTCCTTGAGCTGCAAAAATCGACCCGATGAGTATCAAGTACAGATAGCAGGCGAGAGCAAAAATGAAATGTATAGAAAGCTATTTTACCTGCTCATCAAGATCGCTCCGCTTCCGGGACACTCTTTCTAAACGGGCCCGAGGGACCAACTCTTCTTCCTTTTTTTGGGCAAAAAGAGCCCTGAGCTAGCCCGCTTCCAATAAGAATCTCCTGCACTCCCCTTCATGATGGGTCAGCTCAGACTGGAACTTGACCATGGACTGGCGGTAAAGCAATTTCGCCTGAAAGCGCGAAGGAAGTAGGGTCAATGAAATGCAAATCAAGGCTCGAAGCAGTCAGCAAAGGGAGTACATGTTTGCAAAGCCTTTCAATCTCCTCAAAAATAGGCATGACATTAAGATCTGAATTCTTCTCGACCATGGAAAAGAGCCCCTCAACTATGTTCTTCCCTACGAGAGGCGCCTCCGCATCGGAAGATTCTATGTTACATGCGTCTTGTACCTCCCTCGGAGAAAATTTCGAAACCGAAAGAGAATCTTCTACATCAATAACCTTGAATAGATAAATCGGGGCCTTCGGCTCGTATCCGAACCCCCACAGCTCATCCGACGAATCTCCTTCAGTTCGAGAAGCATCTCGGGTAACAATCGGCTCAGGGACATCACTTGACCTACCCTCGAAGGCCCCTTCAAACCCAGGAAGGATGATATCATTCATCTTCGAGTTAGAAGCCTTCGGCTCCTCGATGATCAAATCAGCAGAGACAGGAGCGGTTACATTTCCACCTCCCTAGGGCAACGTGGGGGAAATCATATTTCTTGTTTGAAGCCACAGAATCAGGTTTTAAATTCTGCAGTGAAGCCTTCAATAGCCGCAGAGGTTAAGTCGATGACTCCCTTTTCCTCTTTCTATCCTCATTCAGTTCTTGGATATTTGCTTCGCCGGACAATGCTTCCCTCATCAAATCAGCCTCTCCTAGGTATCCATAAACACAAAACAAAGCAGGTCAAAGTATACTCAAAAGATATCCTCTTTTTAAAAGGAACTCAGGTATCACGAGAGAATAAGCCTCACCATGGTCTTTAGCTTCCCATCAGCCCCTGGCCAGATCGCTCTATACGCGCTCAGCGTACGGGCATGACGAATCAAGTCGGCGAACCCAACCCGGGAGATCCTTAACTGCATCAGTATACCACGCAACAACTGCATCATCGAAGGGACTTAGCTCAAGGTAAAGTTGGCACGAAATAAGGTTAAAAGTATTAACTTACGATTCATACTCCATTCATCATGGAACGGCATCCTTTCGGATGAGATCAAATCTGAGGTTCTAACCCGAATAAAGCGGCTCGGCCACCCTCCATCCTTGCTGTCTTAGATCGAGGCCCGACGATGAAGTTTGATCATACCTCCCTGGTAGAAATGGGGACTATACAATCTAATCAAATAATCGAGGGTGAAAGGCATCCCCTCGACCATATTGATAAAATGCCTGATCATGTAAAAAATACGCCAGATTGATAGGTCAATCCGGTCGAGCGTAACTTGATATCGCTCGCAGAAATCGAGAACCATGGGGTCGATCAACAGCAAAGACGGACCTACCGGGCCTAGGGTGAACGGATAAGTATATACACTAAGGAAGCCGATTTTATGGAAGTTTATGTTTTCCTCCCGGGAAGGAATCTCCACTTGAACCGCATCTCCCCAGTGACAGTTGGTTTTCACCTCCTCGGTGTTTGTTATCAGGCTAATATATGGAGATACGAGCTCACACTGCCCTCGCTTCGACGAAGGTTTGTCGACCTTGAAATCAGTGGACGTCTCGCAATAACTAGGGATGCAGTCCTCGAGATTTAGGGGTATCATTACCATACCCTTAGAAGAACGTGAAGATGAAGAGGATTTATCTTCTCATGGAATAATTATGGAGGCCTCTGTCATTTCTGGTAAAGGATTTCGAAGAATACTAGGAAGAAGTGGTCAGAAAGGGGACGCAGAAAAAAAGCAACGAGGGCTCTCTTGTAAAGATAGAAGAAGTAATGAAGAATGAGAGATAAGAGGGGGAGTATTTATTGGGCCCAACCATGCACGTTGGTAAAGGCCAAAAAGCATCCAACCACCACAATAAATTCGAATCCTTTCAAAAACTGTGTGAATGTAAAGCATTTCCTCCTATCGCATCAGCCGCCAACATGGAATGTTTAACGGAACACCAAAGGCATTGAAAGGTTGGTGAATTAAAATTGTTTCTTTTTTTTCACTCCAACAAACGTGGGGACTATCTGTATACGGTGAAATCGGGCAAGGCTGATTTTCGGGCTTCTTTACCACTCGGAGTGAATTGGCCTCGGCTATGGGCACAGAGCCCGAATTCTAACCCCGAGACGCACCCGTCAAGGAAGTATTCCGGGGATTCAATACCTCAGGGCAGGGCAAGCATCGAAGAACGTTATGGGACAGCGGGATGTTCCAGAAAGCGTGTGGTTAAAGCTGAAAAAGTACACAAAATAGTGCGGGCCCGTACTGTGGCATCAAATGGTTGTACCAGTCATATCTCCTTGCATTAATTACACATGTACCATGTTGGGATTCCCCCTCATATATAAAGGGGACCCTTGTCACTTTGTAAGATATATGATATTCAATACAAAAAAGCAAGAACATCCTCTGCTCTCTAACAAAAACATTATCTTCAATTGTCTCATTAAATTATTGCTTCTCATTTATTGTGTTGTTGATTTATTCTTCATTTATTGCTTATTATTGATCAGAAATAGTCCAACCTTAAGGCCTTAAACATTGTTATACCATCGTCGATAGCCCTGACTCAAGATCCTCGAGCTCGGCCTCGAGGCCTGCCCGACCACCCTCGAGACTGGCCTCTTTGGAGCCTGGTTTACTTAATCTAATTTTTTTCGCATTTATTTCATTTTTCTCATTTCATACTCAGCATCTATTGCCTAAACAACCGGTATTAAAATAGATCACGTATTTTTAGAACCAAATAATCAAATATAATTGTAATTACTATTTTCAAGATAAACACCATCGTAATGACGAAGTCTCTTGTCTGACCCCTGACCTCCCTGTCCAAGAACCATCTTGACTCGTCTGGCGACATTGGCCACATCCTGGAAAGAAATCTCGCTTCCACACTCCTTAGCCATATGCAATCTAATAGGCTGAGCATGTCCCTCAATAAAACTCCTCACCATCTCTCTCTCTCTCTCTCTTGGTAGGAAGCAGAAGAATAGCATGACGGGCCAAATCCACAAAACGGGTCTCATACTGTGTAACAAACATGCTGCCCTGCTGGAGGCACTCAAACTGACGTCGGTGCTCCTATGTCAAGGTGATAGGCAGAAACTTCTCTAAGAAGAGATGAGAGAACTGGTCCCAAGTAAGATCCAGCCACCGAGCTGGTATGGTCAACAAATAATCCCTCCACCATTTCTTGACGGAACTAGTCATCTAAAAAGCAGCAAACTCGACCTCATTGGTCTCCATATACCCATGTTCCGAAGAACCTCATGACAATTGTCAAGATACTCCTGGGGATCCTCTGAAGTAGCACCACTAAAATGGACTGGAAAGAGCTTGGTAAACATATCCAATTTCCACAAAGCCTCGGAAGACATAGTTGACACATCACCAGGCTACGCCGAAGCAACCGGCTGAACTACTCCGACTGGATGAGCTGCTGGAGTTTGGAACTGGGGAGCCATCTGCTCCGGAGTGTGGGTAGTAGGAGTTTGGGCTCCTCCTCTAGCCTGAGATACGGCTGGTGCCATGGGGAATGCGCCTATATGAGCCACACTCTCCATAAGGCCCACCCATCGGACCAAGGCATCCTGGAGCACTAGGGTGGCAATAAACCCCTCCGGGACCTGAGCTGGTCCGGCAGGAAAAATCTGAGTTGGAACCTCCTCATCGAACTCTAGCCGAGGCTCCACAGTTGGGGTTGCTGCTCGTGCTCTAGGCTGAGCCCTGCCACTACCTCATCTTTTGCAGGACCTCGGCCTCGACCTCTGCCCCTCTTAGGAGTTGCTCCTGGAGGCTCTGGGTGCTGCTCAATAGAAGAAGCGGTATGCGTTCTCGCCATCTGTGAGAGAATAAGAACAGGAGAGTTCAATCAGTATTGAGAAAACAAGATCGCACGACAAAGTTGAATAAAAGTGAAATTTGTTCCTAAACTTCATAGCCTCTGGGAGATAAGTACTGACATCTTCGTACCGATTCTCCAGACTCTACTACGTTTTCTCATGACTCGTGAGACCTATGTAACCTAGTGCTCTAACACCATCTTATCACGACCCGAAATTTCCACCGTCGGGATCGTGATGTCGCCTAACAGTTCACTTGTTTGGTAAGCCAACGTTAGAACATTTTTTGTAGTTTAAACAGTAACATTGATAACGAACTAAAATAACAGATATGTTCTAAGTATAAATGCGGAAATTAAACAACCAATCGTTTATTACAATTCCCTGAATCTGGTGTCACAAGTTCACGAGCTTCTAAAGTAACACACATAAAGGTCTGAAAAAATTATAAAGTTGTCTGAATGATATTATACAGATAAAAGAAAATAGGATGGGGACTCCAGGTGCTGCGGGCACTAAACAGCCATACCTCAAATCTCCGCATATATCTGATCCGAGCTAACTAATGACCGCCGATGGGACCATCTCCAAGATCTGCACAATGTGAAGAGAGTAGTATGAGTACAACCGACCCCATGTACTGGTAAGTACTGAGCCTAACCTCGACGAGGTAGTGACGAGGCTACGGTGGGGCACATATACAAAACAACATGTACACATCATATAAAATGACAAAATAATAGAAATACTGAACAGAACCAAACAACCAACTGAAACTAATAACCAGAGCCTATAGAGTGAACCGGTGTTGTACAGAGTTACCAATCCTTACTATATCAGATAATGAAAGAAATACCGAAAATAAATGCAGCTCAGGAAATAGAAACATATAGTTTTTTTGCGGCGCGCAACCCGATTCGACCAGACATCAAAAAATTCTCTCGTATTCCTCTGTAACAATAACAATAACTATAAATAACATATGTTGTGGCACGCAACCCAATCCCACCATCTATCAATATCAATAAGATAATTCACCCTTATTTCACCATATCAATCCACCCTTATTCCTCTTGGTGTGGCGTGCAACCCGATCTCACTGTATAAACATATTCACCCTTATTCCTCCATATCAATCTTCCCTTATTCCTCCTACTGCGGCGTGCATCCCGATCCCACCATATCAGTACCAAACACTCAATCTACACAGTCACTTTACAGTCTAAATCACAAGTTCTTTACGATAAATAAATACCAACCTAAACCAAGAAAAAGAAACCTTGATCAATATAAAATCTACTCGAATAATACTACACAACGAGACCAATTCAGCAATTTACAATTAAAAGATGCAAACAAGTCACGTTTAGCAATTAGCAGGGACTAGGGGACCTATGGGAAGAACTAAAATTGCTAACAGGAGAAGATGTTGATTGGCACGTAGAAGTTAAGCATGATAAGCATTTAGGACATATAAAAATTAAGACAAGGAATAAAACAGTTAACCTAATAACATCAAATATTGCTAAAGAAATCAATTTCAATACATAAATTTAGGTTTCCCAACATTTCCCTCAAAGTCAAAAATCGACCCCGGGCTCGCTTGGTCAAAACTCGAGGTTCGGACCAAAACCCATTTACACATTCACCCCTGAGCCCGAATATGTAATTATTTTCGGAATTCGACCCTAATTCGAAGTCTAAATCCTCAATTTGCAAAACCCCCCAATTCTCCCAAAATCCCTAATTTCTACCATGAAAGAACAAGGTTTAGGACTAGGAATCTAATGGGTGATGATGGAAATTGAAGGAAATGAGTTAAAGAGTACAGACCTTCAAGAATCGCCCTAGGTCGAGTTCTAATGAAAGAGATATGAAATTTTGAAGAAATTCCCGTCATTGTTCTGTTTTAAGTGCTGGTTGTCAGGTCTTCTTCGCGTTCGCGAATAGCCTGCCTTGTTGGCGATACACATCAGCCTGAAGGGCTTTTGCGTTCATGAAGAGTTGCACTGTTCGCGATGGTCTATCCCCCCATGACCTTTGCGTTTGCAAGCCTTGGTCTGGGTTCACGTTTAACTCAATGATCCCAATCCCACCTCCAATACCCTACGCTTTCGCGAAGAGAAGACCCCCCAATGCTCTGTGTTCTTGACCACAGCCTCGCGTTCACATAGAACAAAACATAACGCAACCCAGATTACACTTCACATTCGATAGAGCCTTCGCGAACGTGAAGAAGGAAATCAGAAGGTACCTGAAGCTGCCGAAAACCAGATTTTCTAAGTCTAAAACATCATGTAGTCTATCCGAAACTCACCCGAGCCCTCGGGGATCCAACCAAAACAAGGACACAAGTCTAAAAAACATCATACGTACTTGATCGTGCAATCAAATTGCTAAAATAACACCTAGAACTATGAATTTAGCACCTAATCGCATGAAATTCTCAAGAACACTTTAAAATTCCTATTTTTACAACTGGACGTCCGAATCACGTCAAATCAGTTCTGTTTCTCACCATATTTCACAAATAAGGTATAAATATCATAACGTACCTAAATCGGGATCCGGAACCAAAATACGGACCCAATACCAACAAGATCAAACATTAACCAATTGTTTAAAATCATTAAATTTTCAGTCTTTCAATTTTCAACAAAAAATTACATCTCGACCTAGAGACCTCAGAATTCGATTTCAGGCGTACTCCCAGATCCCGTATTTCACTACGTACCCACCATGACCGTCAAAACACGAGTCTGGGTCGTTTACTAAAAATGTTTACTAAAGTCAACTAAAATCAACTTTTAAGGCCAACATTATTTTTCATCAATTTTAAATGTAAAATCTTTCTTGAAATATGCCTGGACTGTGAACACAAATCGAGGAGGATAAAAATGAGAATTTTTAAGGCTAAAGAGCGCAAAATTGAGTTCTAAAACATAAGATGACATTTTGGGTCATCACAAAGTCTTAGGATTTTGACCGTAGTCGCAACTGTGTGAAGACGACTCCGGAATGGAGTTTCGTTGGTTCTGTTAGCTCCGTTGTGTGATTTTGGACTTAGGGGCGTGTCCGGATTCTTTTTTGGATGTCTATAGCTTATTTAGGATTGAAATGGCGAAAGTCAAATTTTTGGAGATTTTGATCGGTAGTGGACTTTTTTATATCGTGGTCGGATTCCGATTCCGCAAGTTGGAGTAGGTCTGTAATGTTGAATATGACTTGTGTGAAAAATTTGGGGTCAATGGGACGTGGTTTTATAGGTTTCGGCATCTGTTGTAGAAATTGGAAGTTTCAAGTTCATTAAGTTTGAATCGGAGGGTGATTCATGTTTTTAGCGTTGTTTGATATGATTCGAGGGCTCGACTAAGTTCTTATGGCGTGTTAAGATTGGTTGGTATTATTGGTTGATGTCCCACGGGTCTCAGGTGTGTTTTGGATGCTTAACTGATGAGTTTTGGACTTGTTGGAATTGCAGAAAAATCTGGTGTTGAAGTTGTTAGTTTCCTTCATCGCGTATGCAAGAGAGATCTTGCGTTCACATATGGCATCTGGGAGGCCAGCTGAGTTTGTTCTTCGCGTTCACGATGTGATTCATGTGTTCGTGAAGATGTGGATAATTTAGCCTACGCGTTCACGATATGGTCATCGCGTTCGCGCAGAGGAATGGTCAGATGGAGTTCCAGGCATTTAGCCTATGCATTCGCGATAGAAGTCCCGTGTTCGTGTAGGGTCAGTAAATGTAAACTTCTGCATTTGCGAGGGGGTCACGCATTCGTGAAAGAGGTTTTGGACTGAAGGAAAACTTGTGCTTCACTAACGCGAGGGTATGGCCGCGTTCGCGAGGAAGGAATCACTAAGCACATTATATCATTTAAGAAATGAGGGTTTGACCATTTTTATCAAAACTTGAGTTTGATAGCTCGTCTTTGGATGAGATTTTGAGGGATTTTCAGAGACATCGATTGGGTAATGATTCTACACTTTATTTTGGTTATATTCCACTAATCTATCATTAATTCCATCTTTAATTTCAGATTTGGGGTTGAAAAGTTTGGAAAAAATGGGAAGAAGTTCTTCAACTAAATTTTTGAGTTTTGAAAGATGAATTGAGGTCAGATTTCTTATATGGTTGGACTCGTGAGTGAATGGGTGTTAATATTTTGTGACTTCTACCAGATTCCGGGGCGTGGGCCTGAGGAGGCTTTTTGGATCGATTTCCTAAATTCTTGCTTTAGCTTAGATTTCATTAATTAGATTAGTTTCATGTAGATACGTTTATCGTATGTAATATATTTTGGCTAGATTTGGGTCATTCAAAATCGGATATTCGTGGGAAAAGAATTATTATTGATTGATTGAGCTTGGTGCAAGGTAAGTGGCTTGCTGGACCTTGTGTGGGAAAAATCCCCTTAGGATTTGGTACTAATATGATATGTGAGTGACGTGTACGCGAGGTGACGAGTGCGTACACGGGCTATTTGTTGCAAAACCTGAATTTTACTGAGTAATTACCTGTTTTCATCCTAATTGAGTATACTAGCATGTGTAGTTATCCTGTTAGCCTATAATAGCATGTCTACATGTCTTAGTTTCTTAGTTAAAATCTTTGTAACATGCTTAGAAAATTCCTGCTTCTTTTCTTGACTTGTACTTGGTCTAAATTGTAGATTTCTCTTGTTGTAACTATTATCTTCATTGATTTGAGATGTGTATTTACTTTGGGACTACGGGATGGTATCCCCGGAGATCCCCCTGCTTATTTACTTTTGAGACTATGAGGTGGTACCTCGGGAGTTCTCCCTATACATTTACTTTTGAGACTACGAGGGAGTACCTCGGGAATTCTCCCTGCATATTTCTTTTGGGACTACGAGACGGTATCTTGGCAGATCCCATGTTGTTTACTCTGTGTGTTGAACTATTATTTGTTATGTTTCTTGTTGCTTAGTTCTAGTATATTGTTATATTGTATGTTTCCTGCCTCATTTATTATTTACTAGTGTGCCTGACCTGACCTCGTCACTACTTGACCGAGGTTAGACTTGACATTTACTGGGTACCATTGTGGTGTGCTCGTGCTACTCTTCTGCACATGTTTTCGTGTGGAGATCCAAGTACAACATTCCAACCTCGTTATTAGTCGCGCACCTGCTGCTTCTACGGAGTCTTCGAGGTACATCTGTCGCGTCCCCTAACCTAGGAGTACCCCTCTATCTCTTGTGTAGTGTTTCTTCTACTACTTCTAAATACTGATGTATAGAACATATAGTAAATTCTTAGAAGCTTGTGACTTATGATGTTTCAGGTCTTAGTAAAATTCTTCATGTATTTTGTTGAGAGTTATTATTGTATATGTCGAGCGACATTTCTATCAACTATTCCATTGATGTTGCTGTTAATGGTTTAGATTTATTTTTTAATTTTTGTTATTATCCCGCAAATGTTAGGCATACCTAGTCATAGAGACTAGGTGCCGTCGCGACCTCTCTCAGAGGAAAGTTTGGGTCTTGACAAGTTGGTATCAAAGCTCTAGGTTCATAGGTGCTGTGAGTAACAAGCCGGTTTATTAGAGTATCGCGGATCGGTGCGGAGACGTCTGTATTTATCTTCGAGGGGCTATGGAACTGTTACGAAAACATTATACATCTTTGGTTCCTTGTCGTGTGAATTTTGTTGACATCAAATTTTAAGCGTCTGTATTCTATTCTTTCTCACAAATGGTAAGGACCCGTACCGGAGGATCTGATGACCAGGCACCCGCGCCCCTAGATGTCGGGGCAGGGGCAGAGGTCGAGTATGACCATGCAGTACATCTGGAAAACCCGCGCGTGTTACGACAGAGGAGCCCCCAACAGCTCCAGCTGTAGGGAAGCCACCTGAGGTGCCTATTGCTGCACCAACCCTCCAGGAGGTTGTAGCCCAGTTCATAAGCATGTTCAGCACCTTAGCTCAGGCTGGATTGATGCAACTAGCCCCTACACATCTCAGGTCGGGGGAAGGGCACAGACTCCCGCAACCCGTACTCTTGAGCAGAGGGTTCAGGTTGGCCAGGTCCCAGAGTTTATACCTATGCAGCCAGTAGCTCCGGTCCAGCACAAGACTAGGAAAGCAACTTCTGAGGCAAAGCAGTTCAGACTTGAGAGGTACAAGAAGTACCACCCACCTACCCCTAACGGATTGGCTACATATGATACCTAGAGTTTTCTGGAGGAGTGTCACCTTATTCTTCGTACTATGGGCGTAGCGGAGATGATTGGGGTTTCTTTGACCACATTCCAGCTTTTAAGAGCAGCCTATCAGTTGCGGCATGCTTATGAGTTGAGTAGTCCGACTGAGGCAGCTTCACCTACATGGACTCAGTTCTCAGACATGGTTTTTAGAGAGTATGTCCCTTAGAGCCTGAGGGACTCATGGCGCACGGAGTTTGAGAAGCTACACCAGCGAGCTACGATTATGTCGGCGTAAGCAGTTTGCTTCAGTGATTTGGCCCGACATGCACCGATATTCGGATTAGTATAGTTAGGAAGTTAGAGATGGATATTTCTTATCAGCATGTTATGAGTATTTCAAGGAGATTGGAGGGCATGCTTGCCCGGGATAGAGAGGAGAGGGAGGCCAAGAGGTGTCGAGAGAGTCTGGAACTTACCGTGGTACTCGTGCCCCAACTGTAGTTCCCCATGGTAGAGGTTATGTGACTCGCCCCGTTCATTCAGCTCTTCTAGCAGCCAGTGGTATTCCAGCCCCTTCTAGGCCCCAGGTGTTACATCCCGTACTTTAGCATTAGGATGTGTCGTAGTAAATCCACATGAGTTTGAAGGGATTATGTGTATTAGGAGGTTATATAGGGTTAAGACATTATTATTATGAAACTCTGTATGTTTACAACCTTGATACCGTTAGATATTATGTTAATGTGTTAAAAGCTTTATAAGTATAATTTTGGATAGTTACCATTGTTACTATTTTCTGATATGGTAAATTATAAACATAATATGAGAAAGTTTATAAATGAGATTTTCTTTATTGTAAAATATAAGTTATTTTCTCACAATAAAAGAATGTTATCTTTTTACCATTTTAACAATTAAGAGTACGAGAATTGTACTCTTTATATGAGATTAGGAAAAACTAGAAGTTGAGAAAATATATATATTTTTACATGGATGTTTTAATGAAATACTAGTGTATGTATTGATTTTATGTGGTACTATGCTTTATTAATATTTTAATAGTAAGGTGTATAAAGTATGTTAAAAGTGAGTAGTATTTTAAGTAATTGGATATAATTTTTAATTATATGGATAATTGATTAATTAGTAGATAAGTATTATGTGGGCATCAATCCACGTGTATGTAGTCATGCAACTCACGGATTTAGTTGTTTGCTATGTATTGAGCTTGTTCCACCTATACATTATTGTTTCTTATGGGGGGTTGTTTTGTTCATTTTGTGAACATAAGAAATTCTAGTTAGTGCAAGTAGAGAACTTAATAGATAATATACTTATATAGTGTCTTAAAGAGTTACCATTAAAAGGAGTTAGTATATTATCACTTTTAAACCTTTTCTTCATGGTAGAACTCCACAAAACAGATTAAGCTTTGAATTGGATTATATTACAATAAAGCATGAGTTTTGCGATTCTAATGGAGCACGGTGCATTTTTTCTCAAGAATATCATACAGATTTTTCCTATGTCGATCCTCCGTTATATGTTTTTCCCAAAATACGTGTGTTAAGAGGGATTACCAAGAGAACCGGCCTAGGTATGTTAAGGCTAATATTTCCTTCTTTTGGAATGATCCAAGTAACGATACATAAACGTAATGCTATTTCATAAGTATTTTACTCTTAGCAGTTAAGGATGCCTATGTTACTCATTTCTATAAAGTGATATTCAATCATGTCTAAGTATGTCCCTAAGTCTCTATTGAGGGATATGATAGAATATGTTAATGTTTATAATATAATGCTACATGCATCTTCATGCATTTACCACCGTGCTACGGCCGGTCGGGAAGTTACCACCAGTTGGGTAGTTATATATTATTATTTACCACCGATTGGGTAGTTATATATTATTATTTACCACCGGTTAGGAAGTCATGAATATTCATTTACCACCGAGTTACGACCGGTCAGGCAGTCATGCATTTACTACCGAGCTACGGCCGGTTGGGCAGTTACACATTTACCACCGAGCTACGACTGGTCGGGCAGTTAACACTGATCAGTTGAGCAGTCATACGTCATACAATATGGAAAATAGTCTCAAAGAGAAGCATTATATATATAAGTATAATAAGTATGCATATGCGGTGGCACTTCAGAGACCCAGGTTGATTCTTATATGTCTTTAGTTAATGTTGACTTATTGATATATTTTGGTTCCGCCTTACATACTCGGTACATTATTCGTATTGACGTCTTTTTGTTGGGGACGCTGCATTAATGTCTGCAGGTCTAGATAATCAGTTTGACGAGCCCTCATAATAGACGAGATTAGCATTCGCCAACGGATCGGTAAGACACCACCTCATTCGGAGTGCATCCTAGTCTATGAGTCATCGTGTCAGAGTTTTGCTACAGACTTATGGGTAGGTCGATATCCTGTCCCATTTGATGTCATATAATCTTAGAGGCTTTGTAGACAGAGGTTGATTTTGTAGCGTATGTCAGAGTCCTTGACGGCCATATGTACCCATGTTTTAAGAACGATGGTTCATTGATATTACGCTTGCCCACTTATAGTTATACATTACAAGTTTGGCCATGTTGGCCCATGATAGTTAGAAATAAAATGGGTTACAGAGTGGTTCGCTCGGGCCAGCACGACACCGAGTGCCAGCCTCGCCTCCCCAGGTTTGGGGAATGACACCAGGAGCCATATTATGCACAACCAGTATCTAGTGTGCCTCCTGCTCGGGCTTCTTTTAGCGGCCAGTCAAGCAGACCTGTCCCAAGTCAGTCATAGAAGCCACGCCCTCCGAGAGCTTATTTTGATCATGGCGGCACTCTCCATATGGTGAGGGATTGCCCCAGACTAGGAGTGGTGCACCTCCACATACTTCTCAGCCACCACGTGCTCCACCAGGTCCTCAGGCTTATGGTTTCAGCACCAGCTACGGGGCCCTCTGCTCAGCTAGCTCGAGGTGGAGGTTGGGGATGTCGAGGTTGCCCTAGAGGGGGAGGCCAGGCTTGATATTGTTCTCTTCCGGCCCGTACAGAGGCAGTTTCTTTCGACTTTGTCATTATAGGTATTGTTCCGATCAGTCATAGAGATGCGTCAGTATTATTTGATCTAGGCTCTACATATTCTTATATGTCCTCTTATTTTGCCCTGTATTTTGGTGTATCTTGGGATTCTTTGAGTTCCCTTGTTTATGTGTCTACTCCTATGGAAGATTCTCTTGTTGTGGACCACGTTTATCGGTCGTGTTTGATTGCTCTTAGAGGTTTTGAGACCAAAGCCAATTTATTATTTCTCGGTATGGTAGACTTTGATGTTATCTTGGGCATGGGCTAGTTGTCGCCCCATTATGCTATTCTTGATTGTCATGCTAATATTGTGACGCTGGCTATGCTAGGTTTACTGCGATTAGAGTGGAGGAGTAAATTAGAGTATACTCCCAGCAGAGTTATTTCATTTCTTAAATCTCAAAGAATGGTTTGAGAAGGGGCGTGACACGTATCTAGCTTATGTGAGAGATGTCAATAGTGATACCCCTATAGTTGAGTCAATTACAGTAGTGAAGGACTTTCCATATTTGTTTCCAGCTGATCTTTCAGGCATGGCGCCCGACAGAGATTGATTTTGGCATTGACTTGTTGTCGGGAACTCAGCCCATATTTATTCCTCCATATCGCATGGCTCCTCCTGAGTTGAAGGAGTTGAAGGAGTTCAAGGAGTAGTTGCAGGAGTTGCTTGATAAGGGCGGCATTCGGCCCAGTGTGTCACCTTAGGGTGCTCTGGTCTTATTTGTGAAGAAAAAGGATGGTTCTATGCGTATATGCACTGATTATCGTTAGGTCAACAAAGTTATAACGAAGAACATGTATCCATTACCTCGTATTGATGACTTATTTGATCAGTTACAGGGTTCTAGGGTGTTTTCCAAGATTGATTTACATTCAGGCTATCATCAGTTGAAGATTCGGGAGCCAGATATCCCGAAGACTGGTTTCAAGACTGGGTATGGTCATTAAGAGTTCCTTGTGATGTCTTTTGGGTTGACTAATGCCCCAGCATCTTTTATGCACATTATGCACAGTGTATTTCGGGCTTATCTTGACTCTTTCATCATTGTGTTTATTGACGACATTCTAGTGTACTCCCGTACTCGGGACTATGATGAGTAATACTTGAGGACTTTGCTTCAAACCTTGAGAGAAAAGAAGTTATATGCAAAACTTTCAAAGTGTGAGTTTTGGCTAGACTCAATGCATTCTTGGGTCATGTAGTATTGAGTTATGGGATCAAGGTGGATCCAAAAAAGGTGGAAGCAGTAAAGAGTTGTCCTAGACCGTCATTAGCTACGGAGATCTAGAGTTTTCTTGATTTGGCGGGGTATTACCATCATTTTGTAGAGGGATTCTCATCTATTGCAGCACCTATGACCAGGCTGACCAAGAAGCGTTCTCCATTTAGGTGGATAGAGGAGTGTGAGGAGAGCTTCCAAAAGCTCAAGACAGCTTTGACTACGGTGCTAGTATTGGTATTGTCTACAGGTTTGGGGTTTTACACTGTATATTGTGACGTCGCAGATTGGTTTCAGTGCGGTATTGATGCAGGAAAGTAGGGTGATTTCCTACCCATCCAGACAGCTGAATGTGCACAAAAAGAACTATCCTATCCACGACCTTGAGTTAGCAGCTATTGTTCATGCCTTGAAGATTTGGCAGCAATATTTTTACAGTGTCCCTTGTGAGATTTACACTGATCATCAGAGTTTAAAGCATCGGTTCAAGAAAAAGGATCTTAACTTGCGTCAGCGTAGGTGGTTGGAGCTGCTTAAGGACTATGATATCACTATTTTGTACCACCCTGGAAAGGCCAATTGGTGGCCAATGCTTTGAGCCATCGGGCAGAGAGTTTAGGGAGTTTAGCATATCTACTAGCAGTAGAGAGGCTATTGGCATTGGATGTTCAGGCCTTAGCCAGAAAGTTTGTAAGATTGGATATTTTTGAGCGGATTCGAGTATTGGCTTGTGTAGTCTCCCGGTTTTCTCTGTATGATTGTATCAAGGAGCGTCAGTATGTTGACCCCCATCTGCTTGTCGTTAAGGTCACGGTCCAGCATGGTGATGCTAATGAGGTCACTATTGGGGATGACGGTGTATTTAGGATGTAGGGCAGGCTATGTGTGCCCAATGTAGATGGTCTGCGTGAGTTGATTCTTTAGAAGGCTCATAAATCGCGGTACTCCATTCATCCGGGTGCAGGGAAAATGTATGAGGACTTGAGGTAGCATTACTGGTGGAGGAGGATGAATAAGGACATAATGGAGTATGTGTCTCGGTGTCTAAATTGCAAATAGGTGAAGTATGAGTATCAGTGACCAGGTGGGTTGCTTCAGAAGTTAGAGATTCCGGAGTTGAAATGGGAGCGGATCACTATGGAGTTCCTTGTTAGAATCCAATGGACTCAGCAGAGGGTTGATGCAGTTTGGGTAATTGTGGATAGGCTGACCAAGTCAGCTCATTTCATTCATGAGATGACTACCTATTCTTTCGAGCAACTGGCTCTAATTTACATGTGCGAGATCGTCAGGCTTCATGGAATACCGGTATCTATCATCTCTGAGCGGGGTACGCCGTTTACATCACGATTCTAGAGGGAAGTACAACATGAGTTGGGTACTCGAGTGGACCTGAGAACATCATTATACCCTAAGACAGATGGACAGTACGAGCGCACTATTCAGATATTAGTGGATATGCTTCGTGCGTGTGTTATGGGGTGTGGAGGTTCGTGGGATCAGTTCTTGACACTTGTGGAGTTTGCCTACAACGATAGTTATCAATCGAGCATCTAGATGGCACCGCATGACGGTCTGTATGGTAGGTGGTGTTGTTCCCCAGTGGGTTGGTTCAAGTCGGGCGAGGCTAGATTATTGGGTACAGACTTGGTTCAAGATGCCCTGGATAAGGTGAAGGTGATTCAGGATCGACTTCGCACACCCAAATCTAAATAGAAGAGTTATGCAGACCAGAAGGTTCGCGATGATGCATTCATGGTTGGAGAGCGGGTCTTGCTTCTTGTTTCACCTACGAAGGGTATTATGAGGTTCGGGAAGAAGGGAAAGCTGAGCCAAATGTTCATTAGTCCCTTTGAGGTGTTGCGAGTTGGGGAGATTGCTTATGAGCTTGACTTACCTCCCAGTGTAGCAGGAGTTCATCGTGCAACATCTCTATGCTCCGGAAGTATCATGGTGATCTGTCTCATGTGTTGGATTTCAGCTCAGTCAAGTTGGAAAAGGATCTATCTTATGTTAAGGAACTAGTGGCTATTTTGGACAGGCAAGTTCGAATGTTGAGGTCAAAGAACATTACTTCCGTGAAGGTTGAGTGGAGGGGTCAGCCGGTCGAGGAGGCAACTTGCGAGACCGAGTATGATATGTGGAGCCGTTATCCACATCTTTTCACCACTTCATGTATGTCTCTATACTCGTTCGAGGACAAACGATTATTTGAAAAGATGGAGGATGTTATGAGTCGGCTAGTCGTTTTGAGAATTACAGCCCCGATCCCCTATTAACTATTTTTTCCCCGTATCTTTTTCTGCTTATGTGTCTTGATGGGAGGTGTTGGTTTTGGTTTCGGAGTGTTTTGGGATACTTAGTCCCTAAAACGGAAGTTTAAGTCTTAGGATTTTGACCGTAGTCGGAACTGTGTAAAGAAGACTCTTGAACGGAGTTTCGTCACTTTTGTTAGCCCTGTAGGGTGATTTTGGACTTAGGGGCATGTCTGGATTGTGATTGGAGGTCTGTAGCTTATTTAGGCTTGAAATGGCGGCAGTTGAATTTTTGGAGATTTTGACTGGTAGTAGACTTTTTTATATCAAGGTCGGATTCCGATTCCAGAAGTTGGAGTAGGTCTGTAATGTTGAATATGACTTGTGTGCAAAATTTGGGGTCCATCGGACGTGGTTTGACAGGTTTTGACATCGGTTGTAGAAATTTGATGTTTTAAGTTCATTAAGTTTGAATCAAAGGGTGATTTATTTTTTTAGCATTGGTTGATGTGATTTGAGGGCTCGACTAAGTTCGTATGGTGTATTAGGACTGGTTGGTATGTTTGGTTGAGGTCCCGAAGCCCTCGGGTGTGTTTTGGACGCTTATTGGATCATTTTTGGACTTGTTGGAATTGCAGAAAAATCTTGTGTCAGAGTTGTTGGTTTCCTTCATCGCGTTCGCGAGAGAGGTCTCGCGTTCACTTAAGGTATCGGGGAGGCCAGCTGAGTTTGTTCTTCATTTTTGCGATGTGGTTCCCGTGTTCGTGAAGATGTGGATCATTTAGCCTATGCGTTCACGATATGGTCATCGCATTTGCATAGAGGAACAGTCAGATGGGGCTCCAAGCATTTAGACTACACGTTCTCGATGGAAGTCCCTTGTTCACGCAGGGTCAGGAAATGTAAGCTTCCACGTTCGCAAGGGGGCTCTCGCATTCCAGAAGGAGATTTTGGACTGAGGGAAAATTTGTGCTTCGCGAACGCGAGGGTGTGGTCGCGTTCGCGAAGAAGGAATCACTGCGCAGATTATATCGTTTCAAAAATGAGGGTTTGGCCATTTTATTAAAACTTGAGTTTGAGAGCTCGTATTTGGACGAGCTTTTGAGGGACTTTCAGAGACATCGATTAGGTAATGATTCTACACTTCATTTTGGTTATATCCCACTAATCTATCATTAATTCCATCTTTAATTTTGGATTTGGGGTTGAAAATTTGGGGGAAAATGGGAAGAAGTTCTTCAACTAAAATTTGAGTTTTGAAAGGTGAATTGAGGTCGGATTCGAGTAATTTTTATATGGTTAGACTCGTGAGTGAATGGGGGTTCATATTTTGTGACTTTTACCCGATTTCTGAGACAGGGGCCCGGGGAGGCATTTTGGTTTGATTTCCTAATTTCTTGTTTTCGCTTAGATTTCATTAATTAGATTAGTTTCCTATAGATTTTATTTATGGTATGTAATTGATTTTGTCTAGATTTGGGCAATTTAGAGTTGGATATTCGTGGGAAAAGCATTGCTATTGATTGATTGAGCTTGATTCTAGGTAAGTGGCTTGCCTAACCTTGTGGAGGGGAAATCCTCTTAGGATTTGGTGCTTATATGATATGTGAGTGTCGTGTACGCGAGGTGACAAGTGCATACACGGGCTATTGTTGCAAAACCTGACGTTTACTAAGTAATTACATGTTTTCATCCTAATTGAGTATAGTAGCATGTGTAGTTATTCGGTTAATCTAGAATAGCATGTCTACGTGTATTTATTGCTTAAATGAAGTATTTGAAGCATGCTTAGTGAATTCCTGCTTCATTTCTTGACTTGTACTTAGTATAAGCTGTAGATTCTCTTGTTGTAATTGTTATCTTCATTTGTTTGAGCTGTGTATTTTCTTTAGGACTATTGGACAGTATCCCGGGAGATCCCCTGATGTCCCGTATTTTGGGAAAATTCTTCATGTATTTTGTTGAGAGTTGTTATTCTATATGTTGAGTGGCATTTCTATCAACTATTTCATTGTTGTTGATGTTAGTTGTTTAGATTTATGTTTTCATTTTCATCGTAATTCCGCAAATGTTAGGCTTACCTAGTCGTAGATATTAGGTGTTGTCGCGAACTCTCACAGAGGGAGTTTGGGTCGTGACACTTCTATAATAACTAGTATCTATAAACGTGTGTTGCGCGTTAATAATGACACATGATGGTTTAAATACTTATTTATATGAAGGAATAATAATTTTATTAATGAGTGAAATTTTGTATATAATACTACAACAATCATCTAAATGCCAAAAAATATTGTTACATTAGCATAATACATGAATTCAAATGAAAGGATATCATCTGAACTTACATAAATGATCAATTTTTGTCATATCAAGTAGATAATTAAGTATTGTAGTTTAAAGGTAACTAATGTGATGGTATATTATCCAATACTTCTTTATAGCCAGTGTTGTTTTGTATATGCTTTCTTCTAATGCTTTGGTTACTCTGCCATAACCAGAACTCTTGTTATCGATATTGATGTCTCTCTTTAAAGTGCAACATGTAGTTATTCATATAGGAAAATATATTTTGGTAAATATAATTCAATATTTAGGATGTTTGTCCTTGTGCATTATTTATTATAACTACAAAATATAAATATAAGAAAATTATTTTCACACAAATGTAAAAGGATATTCTTTAGTTTCGGAAGACGAAAGTTGAATTCGGGGATAAACACATACTTAGAAGCATATTGACCAATATTATAAGTTTTGCATGTATGACGTGTCAAAACTTCTGTATACTATATGTGTCACGACCCAAATTCTTCTCCGTTGGGTATCGTGATGGAACCTAGTCTTAGGGACTAGGTAAGCCTAACATTTACTGAATAACAACACTGATAAAGAAAATCTAATAGTCTTGATGTAGAAACCTTTATAGAATTTACAGTTTTCCAAAACTGGTAGTACAAGTCATAAGCTCTACAGAGTTTTCTACAACTTCTAAATACAACTGTTTAGGAATGAGTAAAAACAATTCGAATACAAAGTAAGAAGGTGACTCCGAAGCCTACGAACGCAGCGGCAGGTTCACCTTGAGTCTCCTCAGCAACGATCCACACAGCTACTAATGATTAATACCTAGGTCTGCTTGAAATGTGCAGAAGTGTAGTATGAGCACACCACAGCGATGCCTAGTAAGTATCAAGACTAACCTCGGTGAAGTAGTGACGAGGACTAGTCAAGACACTCACTGGTCTAATAAACTGAACAAGCACAATCATACGAATAATGGAACATGATATCTATCTAAAGACTACGCGATACGGCCAACAATATAGCAACTGCAATAAGGAAGGAAAAACATAAAGTAATAGAGAAACACCATAATAAGACACAAAAGAGTGAACGGAAACACAGTCAAAATCCAAAAATCACAATACAGTAAAGGCGATTAGTAACTCAGCAACTGCAATAGTTTTCACATCAGGTCTCAGCCAACAAACCCCAATAAATTAGTCAAATTATTCAAGTGTAAGCTTTCACCTGTAAGTTTTCAAATTGAAGTCTTTAGAATAAAATCATTTCCAATAAGAATTTTTTTTTGAAATATACTGCCTCCGAATAAATATCCTTCAAACATAGTTCTTTCAAGAGAAAATCTTTTCAATTATAAACTTCTCAAATAAAAATCCTTCAAACATATTTCTTCCAAAATCAATACTTTTCAAATATAAGCTTTTTAAATAAGTATCCTTCAAACATAGTTCTTTCAAGATCAATACATTTCAAATATAAGTCTTTCAAATAAATATCCTTCAAACATAGTTCTTTCAGGATCGATACTTTTCAAATATAAGCTTTTCAAATAAGTATCCTTCGAGTATACCATGTGCCACGACCCCAAAACCAACCCGACCATGATGAGGCTTATCACAGAACTAGGCAAGCCTACACTCTTAACAAATTTGATTTTCGCAAAACAACGTTTAAATATTAACCTTTTCACCAGAGAAATCGAAATAAAAGATAAAGAAAAGGCCCAAAATATCGTAAAATACATCCAAACATATGGTGTCACTAAGTCATAAGCCATACTACAACTGTGCCAAAATACATCAAGACCACATTTGTCTGGGAAATAACTTAACAAAATACACCAAGGAAGATAGGGAAGAGAAAGGCGGGTTTGCGATCGCCAAGAAGCTACCCCGCTCTCCCCGAAGATGAACTATAACAAACGATCAACTGGCACTATCGTGACTTGGGATACCTGAATTTGTACAAAAGGTGCAGGGGGTAACGTGAGTACACCAACTCAGTAAGTAACAAGCCCAAAACTGTGGGCTGAGAGGTGGTGACGGACTAAACCTCGACATTTATAACAGAATCAATGTACAAAAATTTAGCCATTCTTTCAGTTAACTAGACAGCTCAAAGTGATAAGATAAGTACAGTTCCGAACAGTTTAACACATATAACTCAACGTATTTTACATGCCAATGCATTAACTTTATGAAATGCACAATGTGTTCCTACTCTCAAATACTCATCCACTCAGTACTGTATATGGTTCGCATGGCCCAGGGAATATCCATCCCAATATATATACACATCTGACAGAAGTCACTCAGTATTGAGGAAAGCCAATCCAGCCCTATGGAGAAGATCCATCTCTAGATAATAATACACCTCACAACCACTCAGTATTGTATATGACTCACACGGCCCGGGGAAGATCCATCCCATACACATATCTGACATCAGTCTCTCAGTACCGAGGAAGGCCATTCCAGCCCCATGGAGAAGATCCGTCTCCAGATACAAATACTTCAGACAAGATCCATGTCCATTGAAGATCTATCCCTCAATAATATCACTGCGCTCACTGGGGGTGTGTTACAGACCCCGGAGGGGCTGCTACAGCCAAAGCTCTATCATAAGCCAGATCCAGGCATAAATCTATATAACATGTTGCGGCGTGCAGCCTGATCCCGTAATTATCACTCAATATCAGGCTCTCGGCCTCACCAGTCATCACTCTCCAGTCTCGCTCACACGGGCTCACAATGCATGGACTTGCCTCTATCAATGATATAATGTGCAAAACAACAATTACCGAGACTGATAAATGATATGACTTGCAATAACAAGGCTGAGTATATAATATCAATGAAACACATGAAATGACAGCAAAAAGAGACTACTCGGGTCTCAATAGTATCGACGTGAAGCCTTAACATAATATCTAGCATGATTTCTAGCATGTTTGCATTAATCACATTGACAGTAGTACGGATATCAACAAGGAGGAATCACTAAACTGAGACATGGAATGAACCAGGTCACCATTCTCATAGTGCACGCCCTCACGCCCGTCACTTGGCATGTGCGTCACCTAAATTCTAACTATATAACACATAGTTCAAGATTTCAAACCCTCAGAACCAAGTTTGGAAGCGTTATTTACCTCAATCAAGCGAAAACTCTACTCTGCAATGCCCTTGCCACTCGACTCGGCCACGAATCGCCCAAAATCTAACCAAAATCAGTACTATATCATTAATCTATGCTAAAGGAACAAAGTACACAAGAAAATTATCAAATTACATCACAAATCCCAAAATTGGCCAAACCCGACCCCCGGGCCCACGTCTCGGAATCCAACAAATATTACAAAACTAGAATCCTTATCCTCTCACAAGTACATACATACCAAATTTACCAAAATATAACTCTATTTGACCCCTCAATCACCCAAATTTAACTCTTAAGTTCCAAGCCCTAATTACCCAATTTTCACCCTTAAATCCCATAAATTTCATGCTTAGTGAACTAAAAATCACCATAGAATCGAGTTTTTGATTCAAAAACATTACCTCAATGTGTTTCCCCTTGAATCCCTCTTCAAAATCCCTTAAAATCCTCAATCCCGTCTTCAAAAATGGTGGAAATAAGCAAAATTCGCGAAGGGTTTAATTTATACCATTTTGTCCAGTTGCTCCGCATATCTGTCCATATACCGCATCTGCGGTTACCGCTTTTGCGAAAAACATCCGCATCTGGGGAAATCACTTAAGGCCCCCAGTCCGCATCCGGGACCACTTCTCCGCACATGCGGGCTCGCAGGTGCGGCCCCTTCTCCGCTTCTGCGATAAAGCCCCAAGCCTCCAATACTTGCACCTGCGACTAACTTCCGTACATGCGATGCTTGCACCTGCGGTCCCATATCCACAAGTATGGCCACACCAGAACAGCAGCACCAGCTGCATTTTTCAAAGTTCAAACTCTCTTATGGCCATCCGAAATCATCCCGAGCCCATCGGGACCTCAACCAAATATACCAACACATCATATATCCCTATACTGTTACATCTCGCATTTTTGTACGTTAAAAGTTTCGTCTTCAGTTAATCGACGTAGTCTCAGGGATGAGATTATCTTGAGGTTAATGTAGTTACGCTATTTATAACAAGCGCTAAATAAGTGTTATGAAGGATAAAGGGGTACATGAATTAAAGAAAACGAGTTTCGTTGAAAATGGCCTATTTGGAATAAAATATGGGTCAAGCGATAATACCCGATAATTATGAACTACTACCATGCAAAGTACCATATGACCACGGTAGTATAATGTATAAAGTATATTAAAAATAAGTAGAATTTTAAGGAATTTGTGGTAATTTTTAAATTATGCGGGTAATTGATTAATTACCGGGTAACAGGACACTACCCAGTTAACTAATAAGTAGATAAAACTTAATTAATTATACTCCAAATGACATGTGGCAGCACTAGCTCACCACATGAAGTGACTAAGTAATTAACTATCCTAGGTTGCTACCTATAAGGTATTTGAATTAAACAACAAAAAGAGTTGTTGTCCTAATTCATTTTGGGATAAGGAAAGTAACGCTAGAGATTCTAAACAACAACAAAAAAACTTTTCCTTTCTTAGTTTGAAAGGTTAGAATTCTGAAGCTTTTAGAAATCATAAGCTTTCTTTCCAAGCAAATTTCTTGCATATTTCACAGAAGCAGAAGCTTCACTTCGTTCAATTAATTTAAGGAACAAGTATGTTAAGGCTATCCCTTATTTCTTTTGGCATGGTCCAAATTATACTGAAGAAGCGAACAAATACACAATTTCTATAAATTACTCTATTCATAGAAATAGTAGAGGTGTCTATATTCTTGATTCCCCATGAGAATTATTATTATTTTCTGTTCATGGATCTCAGAATAATACGCAGTTGGAAAAGTTTATCCGGAAGGAATATTAAGATTATTACGTACTTTTCATGCATTTCATACATTTGCATTGACCCATGACCAGATGGCATTATATACGCGTATATATGTAAATATATGTATATGGGATATGGGAAAAGGTTACGGCGTTATATACGCACCACCACTTGATCAGCTGGTATATGATGATGATGTTGCCCACATTGGATAAAATATGATTCAAACGGCGTTATATACGCGTATATATATATGTGTATTCAAATGGCATTATATACGCGTATATATGTATGTATATATATGTATATGGGATATGGAAAAGGTTATGGCGTTATATACGCACCACTTCCTGATCAGATGGTATACGATGATGATTTTGCCCACAATGGCCAATATGATATGATGGGATGCCCTCAGAGGCTGATGATGTTATGAAACATATACCTATGCACGACATGACATTCATACGCATATGCATGATGCTAAAAGTGATTTATTATTACAGTGTTATCCAGATATACAGGTTGAGTCAATTACTTTATATCTCTTCCATGTCTCTTATGTATTTATTTATTTGCCTTACATACTCAGTACATTATTCGTACTGACGTCCCTTTTGCATAGGGATGCTGCGTTTCATGCCCGCAGGTGCAGGTAGGTGAACTGACGGTCCCCCTTCTTAGGATCCCTGATCAGCGAGAGTTGGAGTGCTCCACTTGATCCGGAGCTACTTTTGATTTTGGTACGATACATTTGTATATAGATATATATATGGGTATGACGTGGCTCAGACCTGTCTTTATACAGTTATATTTCTATTAGAGATCTGTAGATAGTATGTCTAGTTGGATAGTATGTGGCTTTGCCGGCTTCCAATTTTGAAATGCATAGTTGTCTATAGCAGCCTTGTCGGCTCGTCCTACGTATGTTGTACGTATATGTATGTATGCCTTTTTGTGCAGATTTCCTTCATGTATAATGTTCTCGTAATTCAGCAGATGTTATTCAGTTTCATATTTTAGACGCATGTTTAGGGGTGTTTGACAGGTAGGACTCAGGCACCTGTCGCGGCCCATCGGTTTGGGTCGTGACATATACGAACTTAGTCGAACCTTCGAAACACCCAAAACAACACCAAAACACCAAATTAACCCCGAATTCAAGCCTAAGGATTTCTAAACTTCCAAAAATTCACCAACGATGCCGAAACCAACCAAACCACTTCCGAATTACCTGAAATTTTGCACACACATCACAAACGACACTACAAACCTATTCCAACTCTAGAATTCCATTCCGACCATGATATCTAACTTTCCACTACCGACCAAAAATCTCCAAAAATTCCAATTTCGCCAATTCAAGCCTAATTCTACCACGGACCTCCGAATAACATTCCGAACCAACTCCTAAGTCCAAAATCACCTAACGAAACTATCTGAACCATAAAAATCCAATTTCGAAATCATTAACTCATAAGTCAACTTCCAGTTGACTTTTCCAACTAAATAACCAACTTAAGAGAGAAAAGTGTCTCATTTCTCTCCACAATCACACCGAACCCAAACCAACCAACCCAACATAACATAAAAGAGCTGAACAACACATGAAGAAGCAGAAATGGGGGAAATAGGCTAAAACTCTCGAAACGAATGATCAGGGTCGTTACATTCTCCTCCTCTTAAACAAACGTTTGTCCTCGAATGTGCCAAGAGTTTTTCCATGAGCCATGAAATCGCCGGTTAACCTTACCATGCACATACCCGGGGTCCATAGATCTGATAACACCACACATTCAAAATTTCTTCATCCAACCTAACCCATAAACCTTAGAATCCAAATTTGCACATCCGAACTAATCTATAAGATCAGAATCACGTATCCTCACACTGTATAAATCTGAACAAGCTGTATCCAACAATAGACATAACTCAAGACGAAATCACATGATATCCCACCTATCTCAAACACTCGTAGCGATAATTTCTAATCGCAGCAGCTGCTCAAGCAACCCAATGCCGGTAATAAACATATTATCAAACAGAGACCCGTTCTAACACCTTCATATACTTCTAATGATGAAGAAAACGCGCAGAAACCCCTAACCATTCGTCGGATCAACAAGTGATGGAACTCCCCCTCTTCGACAGGAAACATAGCAAAATTTCTACTTCGATCAGCATCAATATCCTCCCAAACATACCGCAACCAGATCTGGAAGTAGTTATTCTAGGTCTAACAACCTCATCTCATCTACCACAACCACTCTAGCGACATGAAATATCAATACAACTTAAAGATACAACCCGTGCAAATTCGTGCACCAATATGCAACAAGCCAAGTGTACTCAAACATAGGAAATTACTCAAGCGAGAAAACTGTCCCGCAAGATCAACGGGTATCACCACAACGCAATGCTAAAAACCTTTCCCATGCCGCAGAACCAAAATGCACGAATCCAGCACACAAGGATCATATGTCAACATAACTTCGCCACAATGCGTGACCCCATCAAAGCGTTGGTTCATATTATATACCTCGCTCTGCCTGGATCCAAAATCAACAACCACGCGAAACCTGACATCAAGTACTCTAAGTGCATCACCATAACCACGGAGAATCGGATGATACCATGCCACACAAACCCGAAAGAACATAACCAATACGTCTCAATCCTGCAATACCCAATTACTTACCTTACTCAAATCCTGCTATAAGACCATAATAGAACCACACCACGTGTGCTTAAAACCAACAAATCGCATCTCCCCGAAGCAGGGAAGAGTTACTCAAAAATCATCCCAGAACACAGATAATCCCAACAACCACTAACTAGCATGCCCCTCACAATATCACTATGAATCCAATCAATCCGACTCGGTGCAAAACACTTTTCCCCAATGGTCCTGCTAAGGAATCCCAAATCAATTTGGTCCGACACAATAGGCAAATGAACCTCCGAGGGTCCACAATGACCAAATCACAACACACACTATCATCTAACTAACCTTGGATATGCCTCTACAGCCTACAACTATGAAATCATCTACTCATCCGAGTTGCACGTCTCCAAACCCCCAGAGCACACAAATCACTATATCCGATCTCAACTTCGTCGCCTGAATGTCTAATACTTCTCAATACACAATCACACCACGAGGAATACCCCTACAATTTGAATACCCCCGACTGACCAATAATGAGAGTGCCACCTCACCAATGAGGATCCATAAATCAAGACACAGAGCATCTTCTGAAGCTTACACCTTCATCGAGCCATACCTAAAAGTAACATCATCTAAGATCGTCCGTGCTACCTAAGAATTCATAATTTCCCTTTCAAACCACATCGAAGTCGACCATACTGAGAAATAACAAATCCACCCGGGTCTCCAGACCCCCAATACACACCACACATGATCGATACACATGGTCCACAATAATAGTATCGCCCACAGGGGTGGACACATGAACAGATGTAACTAAAGACTCACGGGGCATATCCAGAAAATGGGAAAAATATGATGAAACATATGAATATGTGGAACTATTATCAAATAAAAATTGAAGCCTCTCGATGATAGACTGAAACAATACCTTTGATCATGGAATCTGAGTCCATAGCATCTGGTCTGGCTGGAAGTGCATAAAATCGGGCCTGACCCCCACCGGATCGACCGCCCCTCTAGGGTGGCCCCTAGCTGCTTGGGCGGGTGGTGAAGTAACTGGGGCTGAAGTTGAGGGATGACTCCTCTGCTGAGATGGACCTCCCATAATACGGGGAAAAAACCTCTTGATATGATCTGGATCTCCACACTCAAAGCAACCTCTCTCGGCGAATGGCGGTGGGGACTAAAGGGAACCCCTAGCACTGGGATAACTGGTGAAAGAGCCTGGCATGGAAGAGCCCTGGACTGATGGCGCACTGGATGAACTCTGGACTAGAAGGGCACTGAATGATGAGTGGCCCTGATGAGAACTGCGGGGACCATGCCCCGATGATGCACCACTATAAGCTGGGCGAGCTGGCTGAGCTGGACTAAATGGGCGGCCTCTGCTATGCTGAAACTGATCTCTGGAGGGAACACTACTAAAGCCACCAGATCCTCGAGGCCTCTTGGCCTCCCTCTCATCTCGCTTCTGGCGACGAACTGACTCAATCTCTCGGGCAATATCAACAACCTGCTCAAAAGTAGCGCCCGATACCCTCTATCTTGTCATAAGAATTCGAAGCTAGTATGTGAGGCCATCCACGAACCTTTTGATCCTCTCCCTCTCTGTGGGAACCCACTGTTGGTTCCAAATGTACACGCAAGTATACGTGGTCGACAAGTAATATAGGATTGTAAGTCCAGATATCGTACCCACAGAGACTTGTGATTAACTATCAACTAAATTAAACCCAAACAATTAATCTATTCAAGCGAACACTAAAGTATGAATATTTAACTAAAATTAATCTAAAATAGTAAACTATGAAATTAACGAAATAATTGGCGAGATTAGACACGAATTCAATAAGAGCGGATATTCTAGAGCTATGGGTTAGCAAACAATCCTGTTGAGTTTTCCACTTAAATCGTCTAATTAATTTATCTGGTTTATTGATTGGCGAGGTTAATATTGCTCGTAGCCTTCTCCCGAAGTACAACTCGCCTATTCAAGCTAACCTAACGCCTATATTCCTATGACATTAGGATTAACAAGAACGCATTAATAATTTTTGTATAATAACCACGCAAGGAGATTAGGTATATTCATATCCTAACCGCAAATCCGCTCCCCTGAAGGGTTAAGATCTTGCTCTACCCAATTTTATATGCAATCTAGAATTCCCTCTCCCGAGTTCAATCCTAGATCCGTAGATAGAATTTAATTGGTGATCAAGCAATCAAATAATTAAACTCAAGATTGAATAAATAAACCAATATGATAAAATAATAAGAAAAATTCAAGCTTCAAACTAAAACGTTCATGTAGCACCCAAAACTCTAGAACTAATAAACTATGAAATTAAAGGAAAAGAAGAGAAGAAAAACTAGGTATAAGCCTCCTTCAAGCGTGGTGGGTGTTCCTCCACGTCCAATCCCCCCAAAGTTGTGTTTTTGGGTCTATTTATATGTTTTGGGACAAACCCTAAACGTGTAGGATTCTTCTAGTCAAACCGGGAAACACTTAAAACCTTAAAAACTCGGATTGCACCAGACCAGGGACCAGGATTTATGGCCCAAACGTCGGCATAAATCCTGGCCAAGCCTGGCGTTTGGGCTCTAACAACCCTCAAACGCCTGGTCATGCCAGGCTTTATAGCCCAAACGCCCAGCTATAGCCTGGTATGACCAGGCTTTACAGCTCAAATGCCCGGCTATAGCCCGGGTCACTCCTTTTCAACTCTTGAGCGTATTTTTAACGTTTATGCATCCATTTATCTTGGATTCCATCTCCGCTTCACCTACACATGAAATAGACTCCATTATTCAGATACGACATGTATTTTCATCATTAACGCACATAAAATGTACGACACGTAATGTTTTAAACCATGAATTATAGCCACGCATCAACACCCCATACTGAGACTCTTGCTCGTCCTCGAGAAATGGGACAATCTACTACCCTTCAACACGTACACATTTCATTATCAAGGAGTATTTACTTTTGAATCACACACCCTACCCCTTAACTATGATCGATACTGGCAATCAAATATGAACATACACAGTTTCACATTCTTTACCTTCTTTAAACATTCCCAAGTATAACAATTTAATCAATCATACAGACAACCTAATTACAACCACCCAAACTCAAGAGTCAACTTGCAACCACTAAGCCCTCTCAATTCACGCACCTACCCAACAAGAAAGTTACAACATTACCAATCGTTCATGAGATCATGTGCCCTCACCAACAAAAAAAGAGTGAATATAACTAGTCCACACATTCAAATATGCTTTTGAACATAACTTAATGACATCACACAATTGAAAAAATTCCCTCACTCTCACAAAGAATTCATATGCATCCCGTGGTCGTACCATAAGCTTGCCTTAGTGTAGGTCTCTACTAATTAAAGTTAACCAAATCTAGGATCAATTAGGACTTTTAAGGTTGTAATGTAGGCTCCGGGATGGGTAGGATATAGAATAGCGACTAANAGTTCATTGACTAGTGACTTTTGAATACAATTTTAGTGCACCAATGAGCCTTTCCATGGCTCTATGCAAAAACTAATCCCCATTATCCCACCTTACTTCTTTTAGCGACTAAGTGCCTTAGGAGGAAAAGGTGCAAAAATCTCAATTTAAGAACAAAAGAGGGGTATGACTTGTAATGTAGGCACCAAAGAAAAGGCCAAACGGCTCAAAGCGGCTGGCAATGGAAATTTTAAATTTTTATGTGACAAGCTCATCCATGATCAAGCAAGAAAATGCCTATGTCATCTCCTAGACTAGCATAACCTACAATTTTGCTTCGATTAACACACGGGGCAGTTCTAGACTACACATGATAGCATAGAAAATCACTAAACCTTACTCACACATTGCACATGACTCAATCACAATGGTTTTATTCAACTCTCAAGTCAAGAAAGCACACAAAATTGAGAGAATTAAGCAATATTACATTATGTAGCATACAAGTCGAGCAACTGAGCTAAGGCATCACAAAATAGGCTATTTATTTTTCTGAGGCATCACATGTCAAACGGGAAAGCAGAATGTATCTCATAACCTAATATGTCGGCATCAAACACGTCATAGGGTATTTCTAAGTTACTCAGTTTTTTCCTAACTACTCTAAAAATAATAATTTAAAGTACCCGGTTCAAGTTACACCCTTGGAAAAGAATCGGTGCCCAAAGAAAAACCAA